>VYZS01078464.1:23527-84608 GCA_013400695.1 Neodrepanis coruscans | reverse complement strand
GAGCCTACAAACTGCTGAAATAGGTGGAATGGGACAGTCTAACTCACTCTAAATATCAGGTCTGATTTAAATTTCATTATTAGCAGTCATTTGAACCTCCAAGCAGAAAACTTTGAGGGAAGAGATGACTATTTAACACAGCTTTTGAACTACCATTGTATCCTGAAATACTTCTGATGTATAGGTATTGAGTTATGAAATGGATTTAAGTGATGAACTCTGGTGGAGTCTGCTCAGCAATGAACGAAGAAAAGAGTTGGAGGTGTAGAAAATGTAAAGTAGCTTTCTCATATGCATTAAACTATTAATAAAGATAAAATGATCTTTACTTTTTCAGTTTATAACATCTCTTCTATGATAGTAAGAAACAGCATTTATTTGTGATTCATTGGTTTCACTGGTTTGTGTCATTATTGGGATCCAGAGCTGGCACTAAGTTAAGACAAAAAGGTGGCAAACACATGAGGAAAGCTTCTGTTTTTTGAAGCCAGGGTGTTGCTTCAGTGGGGACCTCCTCACTTCTCTGTAGGTGACCCAGCATTCAGGACACAGGGGCTAAGGTGAGGAAAGGGGAATGCTACTTGATGGGAATTTCCGGAGAGAAATGATGTTCCCAGAGCCAGGTGGTGTTCCAGGGGCTGGGTTGCATCTTGATCCTGAATGCATTTGTGCACTTTGGAAAGAGTGTTGAAGAAAATAATTTAAAAAAGGAAAATATTATTGTAGTTTCTTCATATCCATCTCTAACTTGTAATTAAGGTATCCTGAAGTGTCAGATAAATGGGAGCCAGGATTCCAAAACATCACACTCCAGATCTCATGCCTTCCGCAGACACCCATGTGAGAAGCAAGGTTTCTGCAAATATGAGTGCTTAGAATAATTCATGGAGTAAAGTTTCATTAAGGCAAATGATAACTTGAACTACAAACTCTGTGTACTCTCTGAATCCAAATTAGAAGCCCAAAATTGTGAAAGTCTGAAGACCCAGCTGAGAGCATCAGACACACACCAAAGCCATCCCTGAAGAAAGTGTGCAAACTCTCTCATCTGGCTTTGCTCTTGACATAGCTCTAAGTACCAGGGGGACAGAAGGAATGGTATGCTGGTCCATGGTGCTATCCAAGGCCCACTTTTACAAGCTCAGAGGAGCATACAGGAAGAAAAGCATTTGGGAACCCAAATTAGAAACTCAGTTGAAGGGACATCCCATGCAGGGCTCTTCCCAGGAAAGGCTCAGGGACCCATGGGCAGCTGCCAAGCAGAGCGTCTGCTCAGGTGTATATGTATTCCCACTGATGGACTTCTAGCTGACTCAGCAAGAGAAGGAGTCAGATGAGGCCACTGTGTTCTCGTGGTGTTCTCTGTATTTGTGTTTGTGCTGTATGTACCTGTGTTGATCTGTGTGATTGGCTTCACTCACATATAGATGTGTGATACATACGTGTGTACTTCTGCAGGCACCTGCTGGGAGCACATGCTCAACCTGCTGCTGGCTGGACCTCACCTGCACTACTGGATCCAGTACTTAATACCACCCTCCTTCACCTCCTGCCATCTGTGAGACACATCCCACATGTCACTGAAACAAGTGCTTCCCTCCATGGCAACAATTGCTTTGAATAGTCAGATGAGCAAACTTGCATCTGCACTGTTTCTCTTATCTGATGTTAAAGCCAAACATGGAAAATTTTTCTGCCACAGACAGGAAGTTGGACCTCATGCCCAAATATGGGCAGCCCTTGGGGAGAAAATTACTAGTTTTTCTTAAAGGTTTACCTCAGCTCCCACAGATACTGTGCCCTTTTCCAGGAATAACAGCTGAGAAAAACTTTCCAATAGCATGTGGAAGAATGAGGATGTAGGGGGATTGAGTGGACCTTGCACAAGAGATGGTGAGGAGACAGGCGAATTTAAAGATTTCTCTTTTTGTTCAAGAGATATTTGGTAGCTGGGAGACTTCNCATTAATCTCTCCTGTTTTTCAGACCTTGGGTTTCTGTCCTTTGTGCAGTGATTTTCAGAGTTTTGTTAGGAAGGTAGTGCTCCTCAGAAATACTAGGCCTACATTTGTGTTAGAGGTATTAAATCCACTTATGTACGGGTATAGAAATGCATCCCTTCTGTGAAACAAGGAAAAGAAGATCCCAGGACTTGGCCAAGTCCATGAGAAGCATCCTCTGCAGAGTGAAGATTTCATATCACACTTTCCATATCTGACATTAATAGTGTAACTAACATGCTGTCATGTGCCACATGGTGCTGGCAGCTCTCTGCCTGTTGTACAGAAATGCAAATAATTACAATATTAAAACTATGTATTTGTTTTGAATTTAACTTATTAACTAAGTTAAATTAGTTATCAAGTTCGAGCTACGGGTGATTGTAGCTAGATAGAGGTAGCAGTGGCCAAGCGAATTTTTTGACCTGTCTTTACTATACAGAAAAGTTGCAGTAATTAAGTGTCTGTATTTGAAAAATGTGCACTGTTTCAATGAATTTTATTCTCTTAGACATGTGTGTCTTGTAGAAGAAAAGGGGCTGGGGCAGAAAAAATATCTGGCATGTTTCAAATCACATTTCTTAAAGGGCTGGGAAAAAGTGTCATTAATTCACCCAGTTAATCTCTCTCCCCTTAGCCAGTGAGGCCTGACATCCAACTGGACAGAGGGCAGTAGCTGGTCATGGAAGCTTCTGCCACTGCATAACATGAACAGCTTATTTTCAGACCATCAAATCCATTTAACAGGGAGGTGAAATATGCAATTAGTA
Source organism: Neodrepanis coruscans (assembly GCA_013400695.1). NCBI lineage: Eukaryota > Metazoa > Chordata > Aves > Passeriformes > Philepittidae > Neodrepanis > Neodrepanis coruscans. The sequence goes on along the minus strand of VYZS01078464.1, from coordinate 81,839 downwards.
TCATAGAAACGAGATTCAGTTCATGATACATCTTAATTAGCTATGTAATTTTATTTATGTTCCATTTGTAAAGTACAGACTTGTAATTACTGCTTGAATGTTGAGTGAAGTTGGTTTGGTTTTTTTTTCAGCCTTGAAGCATAAAGGAAAGAAATGTTTGGTGAATGGAGAGGAAATTTCCTGAGGTTAAATGAGGTTTCAGCAAATGCACGCTCTGCCACTTCTCGAAGGGCTGTGGATTACATGTTTGCTTTTGAGCCTCCGATCTAACAAATGAAAAACCACAAGTAGCTAAAACAGCTGTTCTAGCGCGATCTCTTCACATTTCATCATTTCTGGTGGGAGCTATTCACATTGCATAACAGGTAAAATTGAGGCAACAGACACCAGCTTTTATTTGTCCTGCACCAGTGCTGCATACTGGGGATCAGGATTATTGTTTGCAGGAAAATCTGTTTCCTGGGATGAGAAATCACTCTTGTTCATCCACAATCCTTTGGGAAGCAGAGTGCTTGAAACACTGCTATTTGGCAGGGAAAGTCTCCTTTCCAGATGCATCTATATCTTCAAAATTTTCCTCCTTATTCAGAATAATTATCCATTGCTGAACACTTCGTAAATGAACCACTCCTGTTGGTGTGTCCCCAGGGATGATCATGGGGTTTTGCATTGGATTTGACAGCAGCAACATACCAGCCTCATCAGACCTCAGACAACACTAAAATAAGACTCACAAATTTTTCCAGTAAGTTCTCAAGAACCTACATGACCATGCAGGGTATTGTAAAGTGTGTTTTGCAAAGGCTGAGCAGAGGCAGACCTTGGAGGAAAAAACTTTTCCCTGTGGGAAAAGGCCATATTTCACAGAGGAGGAAGGGTCCCAGGGGTGGTGGGTGCCAGTACCACAGCAAAATCACAATTTTCTAAGTGCTCAATAGCAATGTTCAGCTCACTCCCCACAATCCTGCTACACGCTAACTTGGAAGGAAGCAAAAAAATCATGGAATCATCAAATCATTTAGTCTGGAAAAGCTCCTTGACATCATCAAGTCCAAATGTTCATTCAGCACTGCCAAGACCACCACTAAACCATGTCCCCAGGGGACACATTTATACATCTTCTAAATCCCTCCAGGGATAGTGACTCTAGCACTGCCCTGTGAAGCTTGTGCCAGGACTGGACAACACTTTTGGTTCAGAATTTTCCTCTAGTATCCAAACTAAATCTCCACTTGCACAACTTAAGGCTGTTTCCTCTTATCCTACTACTTGGTATTTGGGAAAAGAGTTCAACCTCCACGTTCCTACTATCTACGTTCATATAGTTGTAGAAGCTGCATAGGATCCATAAGGTGCAAGTTTGAGGAACTGAGAAATCATTGGTATTTGACAAGCTAAAAGATTCCTAAGACTTGTTTACAATTCATAGAGAATTGGTACATTGTAATTCAAAAGAAAGAGCTCATCAAAGGGAGTCAACATGTTACCTTGGGACTTTCTCCCTGGCTTTGCAAGGCACGGGTCATCTTCCTGCTTTTAGTCAAAGACGTATTTCATTACGATGTAAAAAATACTTTCATTTAGAACAGCTGTCTTGCAAAACTATTGAACATGTAAGGCCTTGTGAAACTACTTACGGTTACTTAATAGCTAATTAATAATTAACAAATAGCTTGTAATTAATTATAACATGAGCAACAATTTCTAGTTCACCTGAACCAGAGAAGTGACTGAAACCCAGTAACAAATCATGATACCTCTGATCACTGTCATCAGTTCTCCACTTGGCCTATGAATGCCCCTCTCCTGGACAGCCACAACCTCTCAGAAATGCAGCAGAAAATTGATGGTGATGGGAGCTTTGAAAGCTTCAGTCTTGTCAAGTGGGTTATGGGGAACAGGATGGCCTCAGAAAAATTCCATTCTGAGGTATCATGTGGATACATACTAGCGAATCTGGCTGTTCATCAGAATGCAGCTTCTACCACAAGACATGCCGGGGGTTCATTGGAGTGTAAGAACTTGGTGATTCCTGATAGACAGTATGGAGAAGAGTCCTCTGATGAACCTTCCAGAAAAGAAGAGACCACCACATGGACAGTGGGACCAGCTTCTTGAAAGGTCCAATTCACCCCATTCTAAAGTCACAAGGATCCCAGCAAAGGTGGGGTCCAAAAGAGTCTGGCTATGAAACCAGCTCATCAAAGCTGTATTATGATCAAAAAGGTGCTGCAGGAATTTGGAGATTCGTGAGTCCTCTCCTGCTCCTTCACCAGGCATTTTTGGGCACAGAATGGGAGGATGGTTTTCTAGTGGTGACATGGGTCACAAACTACAGGAGCTCAGGTTTCTGCACTGATGGTTGGCTGCAGCATTCCTATTTGGGCAATATGACTTCAGATTGGTTGTTGTTTTTCCTGCATTCAGTAACAAACGGATAAAGGTACCTGGGACAGCCCAGACTGTGAGGAGAGAGAACCAGCTGCCCTGCTGGGGAAGAACGTGAAGGAAGCAGCTCTCTAGATGGAGGAATAGGAAGGTCAGAGAACACTAAACTGACGTATTTTCCCCTGCTCTCTGAAGACCAAAGTCCTGAGGGCAGCCTGGGACTGACCCATTCTGGCAGGGCAGGAGCCTTCAGATGGCTGGGAACTCTGAGCTCCAGCTTAGCCAGGAAGCTCAGGGATGTCCCTTCTTTTACAGAACTGTGACTTTCCAAGTTCAGACAGGGAGACAAGCAGTCGTTAATTGCTCACTCCAATTGTCGTGTCCTCTGCCTCCTCACCTCCTCTCCATTTCTTGCCTTCTGACTTTTTCTCCTGGAATAATTCCCCATCCCACTTGGATGGAGACCTTGGATCTCTTGCAGTATCCCCTGCATTACAGGAAGATCTGGTCTCCTGCTGCATTCCCAGAATTCTACAGAGGTAGAATAGGACAAAGAAGAAGACAAATCCTGAAGGGGCTTTGCAGAGTAAATCCAGGGGTAAAAGACTGAGATTTGTCCCAGAGTCTAGCTAGGACCTTCTTCTTTGTCCCAGGTATGCTGCTGGGGGGAATGGGACAATGGCTGGTTCCTACACCCCAGTTTGTTGACGATGAAAGAAAATCAGCTGCCTTTGATCCAGTCTGCCACTGATCTTGACATGGACCTGTGAGCTGTTTTCATTAAGGGAAGACGCCAGCTGCTGAGGCCCTCAGGAGAGTCCCAGAGCTGCAGAGGAGAGAGGGATAAATGAATTGTGTCACTTTGCAGCAACTTGGAAAGGGATAACAACATATCACAAGCAGCACCTTGGAGATCTTACTGTGCAAATAGGGAAAAATCTGGGACATGAATAGAGCAAGCAGTGGTGTTGCCAGTGATGACATTCAAAATCAGAACTGCTAGCATATATCTTGCAAGAGGGACACCACCAAATTTGCAATTCCAGAAACAAACACTATATCCATCTCTCACTCCAGGGAATTTAAGGAAGTTCCTTTTAGGGAAGTTTGACTATGTTCTCATTCTATGTATCTTCAAATGGATTCAAACATGGAAAATAATCTGAAAAACTTCCTGGTTTTTAATGCTTCACCCTGCTTTGGTGCAAAGAGGAGTGTTGAATAATCAGAATTCCCCAGTGAAGAATTTCTGAATTTCACTTTCAGGGAGCAGGAAGAAAATCCCAAGACCACAGTGCTAGTTTCTGCAAATACCACAGGGTAGTGTAGCGTCTGGTTTGGTAGACCACTCAAATCTGCAAAGTACACTGGTTTTACTTGAACGACATATTTTTCACATGATGAAATACAAGGTCTGGCTGGTAAGAGCATGGAATGTTGTCAGATAGGAGTACAGGACCATTGGTACTGCGGCAAAATAAAGTATCTCTGAGTCAGAAAATATGTAGGCAAACTGGACATGGCTTTAGGGCACTCTCCTAGAATAACTCAGAGCCTGGAAATCATGCTTGCATTGAGACACTGAAGAAGGAGCAGCCCCTTTGGGTGGTCCAAGGGCCAGTTTAAGAACAACTTGACTGACCTGATCTGCATGCAGGAGCTTTGAGCACGAGGCTGCAATCTAAGGAAAGTTTCTGTGTGGAGCAGAAATAGAACAGAAGTCAAGAACTGGGTCAGGCAAACACAGAATATGTTACACATACTTAAGTTGGGGAGGTAACTGAACACTGGACCCTTTGCAATAAAATGAGCTTGAGTCATTGTTGACTCCTCTAGATGTGTTTTCAAAAGATAAGCTTGGTGCTGGGCTTTGACTTGTTCGGAAAGTCTGATGGTATCAAGATGTCTCATTTTGGGAGACAAGTGAGTTTGTGTTCCCTTCTGACCTCCCTGTATCTGGTGCTATGTGTTGACCTTCAACAAGAGTACAATAACCTGTGAAGATTTTTGAGTAGAAGACCTGCAGCATCACTGTTACTCCTAGGTTACAAGTGGCAGAACACACTTTTCTTTAAACATTGGACGCGTTGGTCTGCTTTGACTCCTACAGTGCAAAAAAACCATGGTGGTCAGAAGCCTCAGAAATGGAGGCAAGAGGGCTGAATAAACATGCCACACTGCCCTACTGCAACACCTTAGATGACTTCTACCATGGGGAACAGAACTTTGTTGAGAAGATTGAGGTTTCGAGTCCATAGGTGTATCTGGTTGGAAGAGAGTGACCTCTATCAGCTTCTAGGGATGAGGCTGTGTGTGCACAGACCTTGGCCCCTGGACATGTTATAATTACTTTAAACCTCTTCTTTGGGTCAATAAATCCTTGCCAACTATTTTCTAAAAAAAAGAGTACACTGGTGACAAACTGCTTACAGTAGAAATAATGTGAATATTAAGTTAATCAAAGCACTCACATTGGAAGGGATTAAAAGAGGGGAGGGGAAAAAAAAAAACTAGCTCGTAACAAGCAATCCATGTCACTTTTTTTCCCTCCTGTGTACTCTTGCTCTGTCCCATTTGTCTAGCAGTAATCTACATTTCAAATGATTACATGGGAAGCTGAAGTGGTAGTGACAGGGATAAACGAAGCTTGTTAAACTAATAGCTGCACTAATGCCCAAATATGTGAACTTCCAGAGTCAAGCAGCATCCAAGGCTGCCGGAGCTGTCAGCCCTGCTCCCCCTGGGCTCGTCCGCCAGCCGCTGCCACATGATGAATGGCCCTGTCGAGTAAATTCATCCGGGGCCCAATTAAATAGGCAGAAATGAACTAGAGCCGTCAACCAGGGAGAGAGAGGGAGAGGGAGTGAGGGAGGGAGGAAGAAAGAGAGAAGATTTAGAAAAAACAGGGGGTGGGAGGAGGGGAGAAATATTCTTCAGAAAGTCAAGGAAGCTCTGGCGCGGTGAAGTCATTCTGTCAGAAAATGGCCATTTAATGCTTTGCCGAGCCCACGACAGATAAGTCATCTGAGGAAGCTTTAGTGGAGTCCCAGGGCATTTCATTTATTAATTATCAGCTTTGAGCGAGGATTGCAGCCGCCTCTGCCTCTTCCCCATCCCTTTTCTCCACTGAGCACTGTCAGTGCTTCACCTCCTCCCTGTCAGGCAGGAGGCAGCTGCACGGCTGTGGGCAACCTGGGCACACAGACAGTGAGAGAAGGCACTGTGAGCTCTTCATGCATCCTCCTGCTTCACCTTCATCAAAAAATCCCAGCCATGGGGCTTCACCCCCAGCCCCAGCATCTTCCTTTCCCTCTTGGCCCCAGAGCCCAACCACCACCCTGGGAAGACTAGTCAGACCCCAAACAGTGGTCAAACCTGCCCCATCAAGTCTCCTCTTCACTCTGTTTCCTTCCTCTACATGTGAGCCTTGAGGAGATATCTCCTCTACCGCATGTGGACAGGGACTGACCGCAGGGATAGGGCAGCCACTAGAAGCTGTGTTTTTCCTCAGGAAACAATAGATGTGTTGAGTGGCTTTGGATGAGCAATTTGCCTGCTGCATGCAGGACCTCTTGTCCAACATATCCTTGCTTAATCCCACCACTTCTGCTCTCATCCACATCTGGCAGCACACTGCTGTTCCCTGCCTCCTAGGGTGCTTACCAATCACCAGGAGGAGCAGACAGCAATGGGGTAGATGAAGGGGTAGGCAGAGCTGCTCACCTGGGTGAGCCCTCAGCTGACTTTCCCTGGCACAGTGGGTGACAACCAGCAGATGTTAATGATGGTCTTCCCAGAGCTGTCTCCAAAACCACGGTTCCTCTCCTACCCTCCCACAGACATTAACAGGAAAATCTCAAAGAAAACTGAACATGGCTTTTCATGAAGTAGCCCTTCCCCTCAGCCCCTGTTTCCACTAAGCTATGAGTTCTTCCTAAAGCAACTGAGTGATAAAAGACAAAGGCTGTTTTTCAGTGCTGCTGCTTCAAATCACAGAACATTTGCCCCATCTCTTCTTGCCCACACTTATAGTAATTTCTAAAAATAACAGATTATTTCCAGGTGACATGGCATTTGCCCAAAGCATCTGAATTAATTAATAAAGGAGCACCCCAGCTCAGCAATCCCTTCCAGTCACAGGTAAGCAATGTGTAAGCTCCTTCCAAAGCAGAGGGTAGTATCACTGGTAAATTACAAGTGGCTCCAGTGAACACAGTAGTCATTTATTTGGGTGTTCTTGGTGCCTTACAGACACCTTTGGAGCTGTGTGTCTGAAACATAAAATGCCAGTTGCCTCCTTTACTGCCTGCCATGGTGCTGCGGTACATGCTCCAGGGCTTCATGGAAGAAACAAACTGTTCTGACAGCTCATTCTGCTTCAAAATTTCCTTAACTTGTAATGGCACATCTTTGAACTTCATGACCAGTTTTGTGAATATTTTGTGAGAGATGTTGTCAAATATCTCTTGAAAACCTACAGAAATAGAACCAATTTGTTATTCTTTCCACTGTCATTTCTCTGTGCTTCAGGAATTCTACACTGAAAATTCTCTATACTTCCTCATTGTGTTTCTTGTAGTCTACACATTTGGCTCTCCACCTTAGAGTGACAGAGTCACAGAATCATTTTGTTTGGAAAAGCCCTCTGAGATTATGAGGTCCAACCATTCCCCCAGCACTGATAAGGCCGCTACTAACCCATGTGCCCAGGTGCACACGACTTTTAAATCCCTCCAGGGACGAGGAGTCACCACTGCCCTGGGCAGCCTGTGCCAAGGCTGGACCACTTCTTGGTGAATAAACTTTTCCTAGTATCTAATCTAAACCTCCTCTGACACAATTTGAGGCCGTTTCCTCTTCACCTGTCCTCTGTTCCCTGGGAGCAGAGCCAGACACCCACATGGCTCCACCCTCCTGTCAGGCTGGTGGAGAGAGAGAAGGTCTTCCATGAGCCTCCTTTTCTCCAGGCTGAGCGTTCCCAGATTCCTCAGCTCCTTCTGGTGCTCCAGACCTTTGTCAGCTTCATTCCTTTCTCTGGACAACCTCCAGCCCCTCAATATCTTTTCTGCCTACAGAGACACCTCTCCACCTCGGCAGAGCTCTGTGTGTCTCACAGCTGCCTCTCTGCTCAATTTTCCAGACTTCCTTCTCAAGTGTTCTAAAGTTGTTATTTTTGGACTGTCAGTATGTCTCCAGCTGACTTTCTCACACTTCAGCCAGACTGTCCTTCCAATCAACTCTCTTCCTTCAGGATGTGTTTCCCAGCCCCAATGCCTCCTTTTTCCAGGCTGAGCTCCACCAGGTCCCTCAGCTGCTCCTTCTCTGACTTGTACTCCAGATCCTTCCACATCTCCATTCCCATCTCTGGACGTACTCCACCCGCTCAGTGTTTTTCATTTTGTGAGGGACCTCAGTCTGGTCCCAGGGTTTGAGGTGTGGCCTCATCAATGCCAAGAACAGGAGAATAGTCATTCCTCTGGTCCTGCTGCCACATTATTGCTGATAGAGTCTAACCCTCTAACCTTCTTGGGCATACCTGGGCTTATGTTCAACTGCTGTTGACCAGCAACCCCGTATGCTTTTCCAGCTTTCCAGCCACTCTTCCCTGAGCCTGATGTTGCTGTGACATAAGGACAGGACCCAGCACTTCTTGTTGAACCTCACATCATTGGCCTCAGGTCATCAATCTAGCCTGTCCAGATTCCTCTGCAGAGCCTTCCTGTGCTTCAGTTTGAAACAGCCAAAGCTTTCTGTGTAAAAGTTGCCCTGGTATGTACCTTCCAGTAGTGTTCCTAATCAGGAGTTCCATCTGCTTTGCTCTGGTCTATGTAATGCATCAGGGTGCATTAAACATAAACAGGACTGGCACAGCTCAGCTGCTGTGAGATCACCAGAAATGCTGATGTGCTGTCCGCACTGTGAATTCACCCTCTGTCATTCCTCTGTGCATGGTAAAAGACGTATTCCAAGGTGTTGTAGTATATAAGGGATAATGCAAAGTTTTAGCATAGTGTCAGCATTTGTTTCAAGAGCACTGGAGTCCCTTGTTGGAGGAGTTCTTGCTCCCGTGCCTGGAGGACAACTAAAGGAATAATTAAAAGAGAAGCTCCGTTTGCACTAAAAATGTCAAATTTTTTTTTTTTCCACAGGGTAAAGATTTTTCTTATCAAAAATCTATTCACTAAAATGCTAATGATAGTCAGTGATTAGAAACTGCTGTTCAAGTTTTGAAAGTTCCCAGTGGGTTTCATAGATACGGAGTGTAACTTGTCAGTTCAGGAAATGCCTTCAACAAATCAAAATTCAGGGTATGCATTTTTAAAAAAAAATATTTAATTTCCTTAATGCTTCACTGCTAAACTCTGCAGGGACTTTTGAGTTAAGTGACAAAGACCATGTTATTAGTTATAAAGTCAGTTCTGATAGGAGTCTCTCATGGCAAGTTGTTCTCAGATAGGCATAGAGTAACCACTAGCAAATGCGTATGATGCTTATCTCAATTAAAAAGAATGATTGTTTTATTAGAAAGAATTATGAACTTCTTATTTATTAATGTAGAAGTAGTTCTCTGCCAGCCAGATGAAGGTGTTCCAACAAGAAACACAGACCTTTGAGAAACTCGGGGCTTGGCTTCCTCCAACACCCCTAGGACTCAAGGAAAAAAACTTGGTTGCAGGCAATACCATATTGATCCCTTTTAATGCCAGCATCTGACATCCAGGATAGAAGTGTTCAGGTCTGTCTGTGGAGCCTTCGTGGATTTCCAAAGCCTTGCTGCTTCTGCTGCAGGGTTAGAGGGGAGCTCTGCTGGAAAGAAAGCTACTACTTCTGGAAATGAAGTAATTGAACTGTTTTGATGCCTTTTAAGTTTCTTAAATCTGCTCAAGCTCCTTCACTGCATAAAGCAAAAGGGAGGGTTTAAAACCACAGGGAGTAAATCCAGCAAGTGGTTGCTCTGCTGATTGAGGAAGAAAAAACCCTACATATTTTGCAAGAAATGGGTTATGTGTACATTGTTTATTATTGCTTATTAAATGTCCCAGATTTTGTATGGACTGTTGTAGAAATAAGACATCAAGAGATGTGAATAAAGGGTTTTCTTTGTTGTTGTAAAGGACAGCAAAGGAGTTACGTGAAAAGATAGTGTGTCTACAAGTATATGCATACATAACTAGTACACACATACATCTACAGATGAAATCATCCCATGGGCTGCAGCAGTCCAGTGATCTCCAGAATTGCCCCAAAAGCCATATCCTTGCTCCACAGTTCCAGTCTCCACTCTCCTAGTGTCTTCAGGGTGAACAGGTTCTTGTCCACCCAGCAACACCTGCTCTCCCCAGCACCCATCACCCTGCAGGTTCCTGCAGGGTCCATCTCTCATCCAGGATGGACAAGCATTCCCCCATTGTGAGACTTTACACCACAATGTGAACAACTTACCTGATGTCTGAGTGGGAGAACAATCCATCATTTTTAGTGTCTTGTCTGACATTAGGAGCAGAGGAGGAAACTCTTCACATAAAAGCACTTCAACTTGAATGGCTGATGGTCCTTAAAGAAAAGGAAAATAAATAAAGCAACAGACTGAAAAGCTTTCCCTGTTGTCTTTACCCTATGACTGTCCATAAAAGGTAAGATACCCTCTGAAATTCATAGTTCTCAATATGAAGATCAAAAGAAATGTTTGAAACCCCAAGGAAGGAGCAGTGTGTGACCACAAGGTTGGGACAAAGGCGTGCTGTTGCATCCTCCACATTCCTACAGAGATGGATCACAGTTTACGTCTCTTCTCACCACTGTGCAGCAGCACCATCCTACCAACCTCACTAGAACCTCTGGCACCACCCCTGGAAAAACAGAGAAAAAATGTAGGATGGCTTGAAAATCAAAAGAGTAAGAGTGGGACAGACTGGTTGTAGCCAGTAATATCCTCTGATATGTTCCAGTTATGGTCAGCAATGGGGCTTTCCAACACTGGAAGAGATTTTCTGAGTTAGTCAAAAACCTTAGCTCTAAAACTGATTAACTTTAGCACAAACAAATTAAAGATATACTGTTACAGATGAAGTAAACCATCATCATCATCATCATCATCAAATTAAATTAAAATGTTTAATAAAAATATTGTTTGGGTTTTTTGCAGGAAGAACTGTAGAATTCTTTACCAATAAGGATTAAATTAATCTTTCTGCCATTTTTAAGTAACACTCTTTTTTACTATTTGATAAAAAAACCAATAGCTCTTCAAACATTTTAAAGTGAAACTAAACTGGAAAGGCTAAAACCAGAGAAAAGTTCTTTCTCTTTGCTTAGTTTTGCACAGATGGAGGACCACTTTTTGCAGACCATCCCTTGGCTTCTGGACAATCCACTATAAAATAAAGCTGAAGCCTGGGATTTCATAAGGATTTGGGGTACAGGGTTAGGGTTAGCTGATCTGTAAATAGGGCAATTAAACCGCTGAAACAGGGAATAAACAGTTGTGCATGAATCTCATCTGGGCTTAATTTGAACATACCACCTGCTTACTGTGCTTTTACTTTTCAGCAGAAAAAGTAACAGAGATCACCCAACCCAGCAACAAGCCATTCATGCAGCAGAAGCATAAAAGCATCCTCCCTGACTTGAGGAAGGAGAGTAAAAATTTAGGCCAACAGGCAGACTGACATCTTGTCTCAGGAGATGGATAAAACACCTCAGTGGCATTGTATTGGTCCAACTGCAGGTTTGCTGAAAAGGAGGGACTTGGAAACCCTCAGACACCCTGGGTTTAAGACATCTTAGGTGGTGGCTACTCCTTTCTGTGTACATGAACTAGAAGATGGACAAAGACTTCACACTTGGCCAGGAGGCACCCAAGATTTAGCAATCTCAGCCCAGTCAGTGTAGGCAGAGGATCAATGCCTGTCATTTTAGCACTTGCCAGCCCAGCACCATGTACATCCTCTGAATTGTATTTCCTTTTGCAAGCTTCTCAGCACAGATCTTTTTCCTGAGCTACCAAAACTGGCAAATTTAAACAAATGCCAATAATTCCATTTCACCTCTAAATTTCTTTTGTCATCATCATCGAACTTGGCTAACTAATGATTTCTTAGAGTTTCAGGTTGAATGGGCTTCCATAGATTTTCCTTCTTTTTGGGTTAAATCTGGAGTTATCATCGGGTGTGTTTCTGTCAGCTCTTAACCATTCCTTTTGCTTGCCCATGGCCAAGATGCTACATAAATGTGAGGATGCAGACGGGGTTCAGTGGAGAAGGAAAGGGGCTTTATATCAAGGGCACATTGTTGCATGCATTACATTGTGACACCACGGCACATCACTAGGTTCTAATTATGCCTGTTTGACAAATTCCTAGCCTTTTCAACTACAGATAGAGTGTCTTGACTGAGTCCATTAGGGCTCGTAATTTTTGACAGTTGCCATTGCCAGTTGTCTGCTTATACTGATTTTTATCCCCTGCTAAACCGAACTTTTATAAAACAGCAAGTCTGTGTTCATTTGCTTTATGTACAGGTCCCCTAAGAGGAAGTGAAGTGAATTATAGTCTCCCTTTTGGTCTCTTTTGATGCGGTTACTAAATTATGTTTTTAGCACCTGAAATTAATGGTTAACTGGAGGCAGACTAGGGAGGGAATAAAGTTAATAAATTGACTGAATATGATAGCAGAGGAAAACAAGGAGCCATGTTTCTTTTACCTGTTTTTCCAGATTTAACTGAAGCAAGGGACCAGCAATTACGTGTCAGTCCTGGGGTGTCTATGAACCAAATGAGCTGAACTGCTTGTCACAGATGCCATTGCTCCCCTCAATTTTGGAAGCAAGAACCCTGGCCACTGGCCAGCTCTGATGCTGGTGATGGGTGAACTGGGAAGTTGGTGGGGTGCACTGTGAAGGGGCTGAGGCAGCTAAGCAACAGGTGGACTTGCAGCCTGACAGCAGTTTTCTCATTCCTGTGCCTTCCCCATCACTGGTTGGAACTAAGACAACAGCCTTGGAAAGGGGGAAGGAAAGTCATACAGCATAAACACAAGTTTGCAGGCTGAGATTCGGCTGATTTTGCTTTTTCACTCCATTTGTTTCCCAGTAGATCAGAGTTACTGGAGACACTCTCTTGGGCTTCAAGTGGAAAGCACTAGAGAGTTGTACTGACACATTTCATTTCAGCTTCCTGGAGGGGTGCACAGAGGTTAGTTCAGCTGATTGAAAGCCATCTCTTTTTATTTTCGCCTCTTGTCCTGTTTTTCTCTTGTGTTGTGCACAAGTTTCTGCCCCACTCAGCCTCATCATTCTGCTGGGTTAGGGTTAGAACTCTGGAACTCTGTGTCCTGCCGAGGCTTGGGTCTCCCCATACCAAAGCATCTCTGCCCTTGGGGCAGTGAGCATTGCAAATCCAGACATTGGCCATGAGTGTGAGATGTCCACCAGAGGTGACTTTCTGCAGGGACTGCAAGAGTGACAGCCTGCTGCTTTTGGTCCCAGGGACAAGCAGATTTGCAGGTCCCTGCTTGCAGTGCATCTCAGGAACACTGGGGTGAGCTTTGGCTCTGAGCAACACCACTCTGGTGCATCCCACAGCCATTAACCTGGATGGAAGCACAACACACGGCAGCCAGATTGAAAGCTGTTTCGTTTGTACCTCTGAATAACTCAAATTCCTTTCGTGTTGGCCTCGTTATTAGTTTGGGGATGGGGTTTCAGAAAGAACTGAGAATCACCTTTGTATCTTGAATTGAAGCTCATAGAAGCAGCAAGATTCCTCTTTAAAAGAGGAAATCCTGAGAGAACATGGAAACTTCAACGGCAAAGCAACAGTTTTCTTTGAAGTGGAAGAAATGTTTACTCAAGCAGTTTACTCTCATCAGCTTCTTTCTGACCTGAATACCACTGTCTATGCAAACAGGCTCCCCAGCTGGTGGAGTATGGAAATCTGCTAGCCTGGCCTACAATTTCCTGGTTTAAGAGAAACATCAGGGGCTTAAATCTTGTTATCAACCCAACTAGAGTCAAATCAAATATTTCTAGAGTTACCATTCAGAGCAATTGGATCCAAAAAGTTGGCATTCCACAACCCTGTCATTTCATGGTGGAACTGAAGCCCTTTCAAATATTATTATTTTGCATTTCTTGCTATCACTTCAAAGCATGGCAAGCATGAAAATAATGGAACTATGGGGACCCCTCCTTCCTGCACTTCTTCCACCACCCACAAAGAAACAAAGAAACAAAGAAACAAACAAATGTCAAACCACTGTTTTGGTTTGTTTTAAAATGAAGATTCCAGAATTTAAAATATATTTTTGAAATTTCTCTGGCAGAAATTTGTGAATTTCTCAAAATTAACACATATGTTAAGAGCTTGTTGTTTGGGTAAAATTAATGTTTTCCAACAAAATATACTAAAAATGTCATGACCCACTTCAGCTGGCAAACAGCCAGAGCAGGCAAACAAAACCATGGCACAGTGACAGGTTCTCATTAAAGCTAAGAGTTAATCAGAGTCCATGCTCCTGGATGGAGAACCATTAATTAACCATTAATTAGCATGGAGAAACAGAATCACATGATAACAGAATCATTTAGGTCGTAAAAGTCCTCTAAGATCATGGAGTCCAACCATTATACCATAGCCACCAGTAACCCATGTCCCCAGGTGCCACTAGGGACCATGAATAAATAAAGAGGGACTATAAATAAATAAAATATATCTAAAGCAGGTGTGGGGGTTGTTTGTGACTGCTCATACCCACAAAAAGTCTATGGAAAACAAATTTTTGTTAAAAACTTTACTCAGACAAAACTAGGAGACTTCTGTTGTGGGAGATATCACAAGTCTTAAGAGCCACGGAGAGCCTCAGGCACTGTCCTCCCTCTCTGGACAGGCTTTTCCAAAGGAAATGCCTGACAAAGTAAAACATTTTTCTCATGTTTCCTAGACCTCTGTTGAGAAACACACATGCCACATTTCTTTGGGATTTTGTGTGTGTGTGTGTGTGCGCGCGCGCGTTCGTGTGCACGTGCGTGCACATGTGCTTTCCTCTACAGAAATTGCGGTGCTTTGGCGCAGCTCAGTTCCATGCCAAGCCAGTGGAGCTGTGCCAGCGCTGCCAGAGCAGTCATGCTTCCTACACTGAGCTGATTCCTATCCTGGCTCCATCACACAGGATGGATCCCACCACCCACAGCTGCTCTGACCATGATGTCTTCACTGCAGTCTCTCACACAAGGTATTAGCCTGCTTGAGGTTTACTTTGTGTTCCAAATTTCCATCCATCCTTCTCCTTTTTGTTAAAAAAAAATCCCTGAGCACACACATGTTTCAGTCTTCAAAATGGCTTTGTCCGAATACCTCCTGGTCACCCTACTTGTGCTGGGCAGCTGTGATACACACATTTGAACAAAATGGGAACTGACAGTGTCAAGGCACTAAAAGTGCTTGCAACAGAGGACTCATGCAATTATCTTTTGTCAGAATTCATCTTGTCAGCCCTGCATGGTGCTAATGTCTTTAGAAATTCTGAAGATGAAAAACTGAGGGGGAAAAAAACCCCTGCCAGTTAGAGCGGACTCCGGTCACAACAGAATTTTTGGAGGTAGAAGAAATGATAGCCAGGGAAACAGATGATCCCAAGCACAAGAAAAGGGCTGGGAATATGATTTAGTGATAACACAGTGGCTCTGGGTTAATGGGTGAACTCAGTCTTAGAGCTCTTACCAAACTTTAAAATTTCATAATTCTATGATTCCAGAGAATTTGGCCACTCTAGCCATGGGGTGTGGCTACAACTGTGGGTCTGCGAGAGTTATCCCTTGTCAGCTGACTAGAGTTGCTAGGGTTTCAGCAGGTGAAATCTCTCCTGGCTTGGGCATGATTTTACCAAAAATATTTCAGCCTTCACTAGTCACAAGACACAAAAATGTTAATTAGAAATTTAGTTAATTGCATGCTCGTTCCCTTGCTGCCCATCCCTGGGAGGGACTTGCTGCCCCCATGCCACATAGATCCACAGGGAAATTGCTGCTAGAATGACTCAAGGACCAAACTCATTGAAAATGTTTTGAAACTTTGGAATGGGTGGATTCCTCTAAAAACTACTGATCCAAATATGTAGAGATATTGTCAGAGACATTGTCAGAGATGTGTCCTGAAATTCTGGAGAGACATATGTCTTCGTATCTTTTCTAGCTGAAAGTTTCATAGACAGTTTTATTTTGTATTTCTTCTACGAATTACTACCTTTGGAAAAAAAATCCTGTCCATCTATTTTCAGTAAATTAATTCCATTCCAATTAGCAATAAAATTTTCACTGTTTGAAGAAGCATCATTCCCTATTTCAACATTTGCTATTTCTGTCCCAAGAATACCTTGCTGTTGCTCAGGTAGAGGTAAAGGCAGTGTCATGTCAGGGGTTAGTGCCATCTCCATTGCAGAAACTTGGTCCCCTATGGTCAGCCGGGCTTGGATGCAGCACTGGGCTCCTTGGGAAGGAACAAGCTGACATCTGTTGACTGAACACAGTCTTTCCATCCCACTAATGGAGAAGATTAAGTGATCAAGGAACGAGAATTGAAACATAAAGCATCTAAGTTTTATTTGTCACCATGAAGGCCCTTATTACGGAACACACGTATCTTCCTGGTGCTCAGGTTGGGCTGACAAAGCCTATTCAAAGGATGTTAATGAGCTACTTGTAATTTGGAAAGATCTCTTGCTTTTGAATATTTAGGGTTACATTTTTGCAACTGGATTTATTTCAGAATTGCTCAACTAGATTAAATTCTCACTGTGCAAGCCTTTCAAAAACACTTCTAAACACATTCTGTTTCAAAACATTTGCAGAATCTGAGGCTTTTTAACTCTCACAAACTCCAGGCAATCCCACAGTCTGTAATGGAAGATAACATTATATATACCTCTCAAGAGGGCAGAGGTAATTTCCAAAACCAAGAGTTGTAAAATATCCCATAATTCGGCCCTATTCAGAAGCAAGGAAGCCGAAATGAAGTGCTGAGCTGGGAGATAGACCCATCCCTGCTGCCTTTG
The DNA here is from genome assembly GCA_013400695.1 of Neodrepanis coruscans. Taxonomy (NCBI): domain Eukaryota; kingdom Metazoa; phylum Chordata; class Aves; order Passeriformes; family Philepittidae; genus Neodrepanis; species Neodrepanis coruscans. The sequence goes on along the minus strand of VYZS01078464.1, from coordinate 65,402 downwards.
GTGCTTTTTCTGTAAAGGTTCCTCTCCCAGCCTGCTGAGGAAGAAAACCTCTAAGTACAGAGGGATGCTGGAACACCAGGATGAGAGACTGGCTTGCAAGACAGCTGTGGAGAAAAGTCAGCATGTTCTGACCTTTGAGTTTCGAAGCAGGGAGTTACAGAAAAAACACATGTAACATTCATGCTATTTGATCAGACCTTCTGTGGGCTCAGGGTCTCACCCCAAGTCTCCATTGTGCATGAGGACAGATCTCGTACACTCAGTGGTTGAAGCTTTTTGCTGGCAAGAAAAAACTTCTAACCATTTGGGTTGGGAGCTGTAAAACCAGCATTGACTTGAGATTTGAAGAAGTGACACTTCAGGTCCTCAGAGGAAAAGTAAGATATTAAAATAGTAAAATATATTTCGAGAAAAGCTGGAGTGAGAGGAACTTGGAAAAGGGGCCAAGACAGACTTGCATCTACATATTTTCCTTAAGTGGCATACTCTCTGATGTAAGCAACTGAGTATCTGCAGACACAGAACAAAGGTTTTGATCTGAAAATATAGGTATTCTTATATCAGGCCCTTGATTCCAGGGAATTTCTTACAGGCTGACATCCCATCCTTTTGTTTGTAGGTATTCACAAGACCAGTACAGTGTTGGAGCTTTAAAAAACCCCAGCATCAATAGTACTAGCTTATTTAAATTAAAACTTAACAGTTCAGTTTTCATCACAAACAACTTCACAAAATGCTCCCCCTTGCCTACAGTGTTTAAATCTAGAGCTTTATTCAAAGGACCAGGAAGTATGTATCTAGCCATTGCCAGATCTGACATCCGTAGCGCTCACAGAGTTAGTGAGTTCAATGTGCTATTAACAACCACTATTTAAGCAATATTTTAGGATCCAAAGGTTGGTATTGTAAAGAAAAGGAAAGAAGAAATTCATCTTACTTATGGATTACTTACGAACTCCCTCCTGGTAGGTTTGAATTACACTCCAGGTGGACTTTGGAAATCTTTCATATATCTCACTCCATTACACTAAGTTGGTAAACTTAGTGAAAACTGGACAGTAACCAGTTATACTTTTCTCATCATGTACAAGACATGGCTACACATTTGCTGTATACTTCAATCTCTGAAGTATTCACTTCCCTGGGTGACCAGTATCATCCAGTTCTGTCCCCAGATGGGCTGCAGCCCTAAGGTCAGGAAGCACCAATGGGCATCCAGCTCACCCATCATTAGCATCATCACGAAAGAGAGGCAGTTTCTTCCTGATAGTGCCTTACCATCATCTTCAAGGGCAAAGCTATGTTGTCCATTAACAGTCAGAAGAAGGGATTAACTAAGAAGACCCTTCAGGCAGCATCTGTAGAACCATAGAGTGATAGGATCATAGAATGTCAATGGGTTGGAATGGAGCTTAAACATCATCCCTGCTACAGGAAAGGGCACCTCCCACTCCACTAGGTTGCTCAAGGCATTCTCCAATCTGGCCTTAAACACTGCCAGGGTTGGGGTATGCAGAACCTTGCTGGGCATCCTGTTCCAGTGTCTCACCACCCTCAACAGTAAAAAATTTCTTCCTAATATCCAACCTAAATATTCCCTCTTTTGGTTTGTACTCATTACATCCTTTCTTATCACTACAATTCTTTATGAAGGGTCTCTCTCTGGCTTCACTGGTCACCCCTTCAGATACTGGAAGGTTGCTCTGAGGTCTACACACAAGCTCTTCTGCAGGCTGAACAGCCATAACTCTCCCAGTCTGTCTCCAGTTCTTTTATCAACTTTGTGGCCTTCTCTGGACATGCTCTAACAGTTAGTTACATGTCGTTCTTATGTTCGGAGCACGAGAACTATGGGCAAGACTCCAGGTGGGGTGTTACAGGAGGAGACTATAGGGGGAGAATCCCCTCCCTTGACCTACTGGTCCCACTCCTTTGAATGCAGACCAGATTTCTGGCTTATGAGCATACATGGCTGGCTCATGGTGAGTTTTCATCAATCATCGCTCCCAAGTCCTTCTCTGCATGTCTGCCCTGAATCACTTCTCTGTCAGACCTTCAGGTGTATCTGGGTTGCCATGACCCAGTTATAGGACCTCACACTTTGTTTTTCGAACTACATGAGCACCTTTGCATCAGCACCTTTCAAGCTTGTCAAGATTCCTAGTCACTAACAGACTTTACTTCCTTAGTCTTGAAATGAAAGGATTAGTAAATGAACTGCTTAAACAGCATCAGCAACACCAGTATCGCTTTTAGCGTTTTGCTTAAATTTGTTTTGTTAGTGTTTCATTCAAACTTGTATGTCCCAGAATAACAAGGGAAAATGAAAACCTCAGTTTTCATTTAAAGGTTAAAGGAGAAACTCTTTCTCCTGGCAGCAAGGAATATTTCCAGGACTAGAATGTAAATCAAAAGAACCCAATGGAATTACCTTCTTTTACAAAGCTCTGTGTACAGGGTGCAGTGCCCCAGGGATGGAGTGGAGGTTAGAAACAGATGTGGACAATTGCTGCTGGAGTCTAGGTCTGTAATGATTGCAATGCTGGGTAGAAAGAGAGCAAAGCAGATTTCTCCCTGTTGGGACTCCATCCCAGATCAGAGGCTTCAGAAGAAAATATGAGGCAGGTTCTCACAATGACAAGGCTGCAGTAGTCTTAAGCTCTTCAGAGTTTAACCATTCATTAATTATGAGATATGCAGTTTTACCCCTCATTACATTGGCACTGACGGACACCAGCACTGGTCTTGGGGCTCTGCTGAACATGTACTCCCCTGGTGCCATCTCAGCCCTAAGTCACCACATGCCCATCAAAGGTCCTCCTCACAGGGAGCCAGTGTGCAGCAGATGGCATGATAAAAGATTGCCTCTCAGCTTGCTGCACTACCAGTTACCCTGAGTAGAGAGATTGGTGGCTCATATCAGTAGCTGTGCCTGCTCCTATTAGTAGCTGCAGGAATCAGAAACAGAGTCAAAAGAACAGCATCTTTGCATGGCCTCCTCCCACCCACCACAGTCTAGGAACAGTTTAGGAGCAACTGGTTTTGCCTGGGCATCATGAGTTTAGGTAGCTGAGGTGAAGCCCTTTCCAAGTGTAAATTGTCTCTGGCATTTGCTCACTGGCACGAGTATTTTTATTAAAAGTCACAAAAATTCCAGATATAAAGGCCAGCACAGGCTTGTGAAGCCTCTTCACAGAGAAGAATGGTAAGTTTCCTAAACCTTCTTTTTTCAGCTTAATTGTTGTAACATTTAAATTAAATGAACTCTGCAGACTGGAGTGGGACTGCTTTTGTAATAACAACCTTCTCACCATGTACAGGAATTGCAGCATCTGACCCTATACCAGCAAAAAAATTAAAACAAGAGTGAAGAAGATAAGTAAAGCCAAATAAATCAAGAAGAGCAATTTAAACGCCTATTGGTGATAATAATGTTTATTGGTCTGCATCTGATCTTCAGCTATTTCTAAATTACACAGAGATAAGAAAGAGGATCTACTACACATTTCTGTGAAGAACAAGACTCCGTAATTAGTAAGCTGAGGTCTATGGTTGATTAATAGCTACCTTCTCTTGTAACTCTGAGTGTTTTAGAAAGGAAAGATCATTTCTGCTACTCCAGCAGCACAGGGAAGAGGATCTCCCTGAGATGAGAAAGGGTTTACCCCATTGTTTCTGGCCATTTCTGGATCAGGATTGTGTCCACAAGGATTTCTTCTGTAGTTTTCATCTTACGGCACTGTGGTCAAGAGGTTGTAGGCTGCAGAGATCAGGTCTTCTGTTTCTCAGGAAGATGCCAGGATCACTGAATCACTGATGTTGACGGGGATCTCTGGAGGTCATCTTGTCCGGGCTCAGCATAGGGTCACCTACAGCAGGTTGCCCAGTACCATGTCCAGTCTGGTATTGAGTATTTCTGAGAGCAGAGGCACCACAACCTCTTGAGCAAATCTGTTCTAGTGCTTGACCCTCGCACCAAAGGAGTTTTTTTTTTTATGTTTAAATGGAAATTATTTTCATAAAACCACAGAATTATTTAGGTTGGAAAAGACATTCAAGATCACAAAGTGCAACCTGTGACCTATCATCACTTTGTAAACTAGATCAGAGCACTTAATGCCACATACAGTCATTTCTTGAATGGTGACTACACCATCTCCCTGGGCAGTTCATTCCACTGCTTAACCACATTTCTGTGCAGAAATTCTACCTGATGTCCATCCTGAAACTCTCCTGGTGTAGCTTGAGGCTTCTTGAATTTTCTTGAAACTTCTGCTCACAGACTGTCATTAGTTCATTGTACACCACTGTGAAATGCCTTTCTCTGAAATCTTTAACTCCTCCTCATCAGATATTTATACACATTGCCAAGATNAAGCAGATTTCTCCCTGTTGGGACTCCATCCCAGATCAGAGGCTTCAGAAGAAAATATGAGGCAGGTTCTCACAATGACAAGGCTGCAGTAGTCTTAAGCTCTTCAGAGTTTAACCATTCATTAATTATGAGATATGCAGTTTTACCCCTCATTACATTGGCACTGACGGACACCAGCACTGGTCTTGGGGCTCTGCTGAACATGTACTCCCCTGGTGCCATCTCAGCCCTAAGTCACCACATGCCCATCAAAGGTCCTCCTCACAGGGAGCCAGTGTGCAGCAGATGGCATGATAAAAGATTGCCTCTCAGCTTGCTGCACTACCAGTTACCCTGAGTAGAGAGATTGGTGGCTCATATCAGTAGCTGTGCCTGCTCCTATTAGTAGCTGCAGGAATCAGAAACAGAGTCAAAAGAACAGCATCTTTGCATGGCCTCCTCCCACCCACCACAGTCTAGGAACAGTTTAGGAGCAACTGGTTTTGCCTGGGCATCATGAGTTTAGGTAGCTGAGGTGAAGCCCTTTCCAAGTGTAAATTGTCTCTGGCATTTGCTCACTGGCACGAGTATTTTTATTAAAAGTCACAAAAATTCCAGATATAAAGGCCAGCACAGGCTTGTGAAGCCTCTTCACAGAGAAGAATGGTAAGTTTCCTAAACCTTCTTTTTTCAGCTTAATTGTTGTAACATTTAAATTAAATGAACTCTGCAGACTGGAGTGGGACTGCTTTTGTAATAACAACCTTCTCACCATGTACAGGAATTGCAGCATCTGACCCTATACCAGCAAAAAAATTAAAACAAGAGTGAAGAAGATAAGTAAAGCCAAATAAATCAAGAAGAGCAATTTAAACGCCTATTGGTGATAATAATGTTTATTGGTCTGCATCTGATCTTCAGCTATTTCTAAATTACACAGAGATAAGAAAGAGGATCTACTACACATTTCTGTGCAGAACAAGACTCCGTAATTAGTAAGCTGAGGTCTATGGTTGATTAATAGCTACCTTCTCTTGTAACTCTGAGTGTTTTAGAAAGGAAAGATCATTTCTGCTACTCCAGCAGCACAGGGAAGAGGATCTCCCTGAGATGAGAAAGGGTTTACCCCATTGTTTCTGGCCATTTCTGGATCAGGATTGTGTCCACAAGGATTTCTTCTGTAGTTTTCATCTTACGGCACTGTGGTCAAGAGGTTGTAGGCTGCAGAGATCAGGTCTTCTGTTTCTCAGGAAGATGCCAGGATCACTGAATCACTGATGTTGACGGGGATCTCTGGAGGTCATCTTGTCCGGGCTCAGCATAGGGTCACCTACAGCAGGTTGCCCAGTACCATGTCCAGTCTGGTATTGAGTATTTCTGAGAGCAGAGGCACCACAACCTCTTGAGCAAATCTGTTCTAGTGCTTGACCCTCGCACCAAAGGAGTTTTTTTTTTTATGTTTAAATGGAAATTATTTTCATAAAACCACAGAATTATTTAGGTTGGAAAAGACATTCAAGATCACAAAGTGCAACCTGTGACCTATCATCACTTTGTAAACTAGATCAGAGCACTTAATGCCACATACAGTCATTTCTTGAATGGTGACTACACCATCTCCCTGGGCAGTTCATTCCACTGCTTAACCACATTTCTGTGCAGAAATTCTACCTGATGTCCATCCTGAAACTCTCCTGGTGTAGCTTGAGGCTTCTTGAATTTTCTTGAAACTTCTGCTCACAGACTGTCATTAGTTCATTGTACACCACTGTGAAATGCCTTTCTCTGAAATCTTTAACTCCTCCTCATCAGATATTTATACACATTGCCAAGATCTCCCCTGAGCCTCCCTTTACCCAGGCTGGACAGTCTAGTGCTCTCAGCCTCACCCCAGATGAATCTGCTCTTCTGTACCTCCAGCATTTAGTGGTCCTGCCCTGACCCTCCCCCAGTATCTTCATGTCTTTGGTATTGGGGAGCACACAGCTGCTCACAGGACTCCAGATATGTCTCAGCATTGCTGAGCAGAGGACAGGACTCTATCACACCGATGATATGTCTCCTAATGTAGACCAGAAAACATCAGTCCTCTCTGAGGACACAATACTGGCTCACGTTTACCTTCTGCCCACCAGGATGCCAATTCCTGATCTGCAAAGCTACTTCCCAGCCCATTAGTCTGCAGCCTATCCTGGTGCCTGGGATTATTCCTCTCTAGAAGGTAGGTCCCACTTTTCCTTTTGTTGAACTTCGTGAGCCACCTCTCTGCCCAATACTTCAACCTGTCCAGGTCCCTCTAACAGGCAGCATATCCACCTGCTCCCACTTTCTGAACTTCTTGAAGATGGACTCTGTCCCATCATTGAAGACATTAGGAAAGATGTTAAAGGATATTGATTATTGCATGGGCCCCTGGAGTGCACCACTAGTCACCGGCCTCAAGCAGGCCCTCTCATCACTCATAACAACCTCCTGGACCAAGCTGTTCATCAGCTCTCAATCTATTTATCCACTCCTTTAGTTTACCTATGAATATTTTATGGGAGGCAATGTTGAAAGTCTTGTTAAAGTAAAGGCAACTCCCATTTCTCTCTCCTTCTCCATTGAGATAGCTTTTCATCATACAAGCTATCAGGCTGGTTAGGCATGGATTTCCTATGTCAGCTGCTCCCACTCACCTTTTTCATGCATTTGGAAATAGCTACTGGATTACTTGCTCCATCACCTTCCAACAGATCACTGTGAGGCTGGCAAATCTGTAGTTCTGAGGATCTTCCTTCTTTCCATTCTAAAAAAGACATAACATTTCCCTTTTTCCAGTCCTGAGGAATCTCTTCTACGTCTACAGCCTTTCAAAGATCATGAGAGATTCTTCAATGATACCAGGCAGCTCCCTTAACTCTTACAGATGCTTCCCCTCACGTCCCATGGATTTATGGGTGTATCCAGATTGTTTAACAATTCCTTAAATTTTCTGCCTCTAACAAGGAGAAGTATAACCTGCCCGGTTTTTTCCACTGGCCTCATCATCTCCTCAGACAGAGGATTGTTTTTTCTCACATCTCCTCCTCTTTGCATTCCCAGTTTTTCCCTCCTAAAGAGCTCATATGCACTCAGTGCAGAATCCCAGTGCTGTGAGTTATCCTACCACCTTTCCACGATCCCAATGATCTCATAACTATGCTATAGCACAACAGATCCTTCATTTTTCTTAATCATATCCCATATGGCTTGTGTTTGTATAGAAGCATTTCAGTTTCCAAGAAAGAGTAAGAAAGATTTCCCAGAAAGAGTAAGAAAGATAGGGTCTTCCTTCTTTTTGTAGGTACCCTCAGGACGGACCCCTTTTAACCCTGTCTTGCTGATGACAGGCTCTCTTCTCTTCACTTTGTTCTATGTTCTTTTTTTGCCATACTGATCTACCACTTCCTCACCTTGTTTTGGTGATCCCTTCCCTGCAGATCCTAGTTTACAGTTCTCTACCAGGCTGCCAAGCCTGTTGACAAAGATCCTTTTGCCATGCTTGGTCAGGTGGATCCCTTTTTTTCCAAGCAGGACTCAGTCCTGTAAGAAAATCTCATGGCCATAAACACCAGAACCCTCTTGTCAACACCAGAGGCAAAATGAAGCATTGATCTGCAAGATGTCTCTACTCCTCCTCCAGCCCCTGCCCCTCACTTATGGGATCAAAGAGAAAGAAAATCCCCTGTGACCCCATTTACCATTAGCCCAGACTAATGTGGTCATCCTTGATACTTCTCAGGTCACCCAAGCAGTAACTTTGGTGCTGGTTTCATGCCTGATCTGGAGCAGATTGATGATGGAGAAGAGCTGAGCTGCCCACAGAGGTGAGCCATGCCAGGAGAGTTCCTACTGGGCTGATGGACAGTCACACACAGAGCAGCATGTCCAGTGGACATCACGGCAGACTCTTAGCAGCACTATACCTCCGACACATTATTATGGCAACGGACTGCTCTTCCACAGGCCTACTTTTGCAATCCAAACAGTTTCTAAAGATTCTTAAATCTTTTTCTTTTGATTAGAGGTATAGTTAGGGAAGTTTTCTGAAAGTTTCACGAGTCTGGATAAGGCCTGTCAGCCAGAAAATGCAGTTGTTCTAGCATTAAGTGTATTGCAAACCTGATCCATTATTAAAAGAAAAAAATACAAAAGCTACCTTGCAAAAAGCAAGACACAGTTGATCTGAATCTAACAGATGTATGTACTTCTAAGGAGAAAAAAATTGTTTTCACTTCCTCAGTTTCATTCATATTGTTTGAGTTTTCTTCTTCTGTTAAGCCATTTATGATGTCATATTACAACTTTCTGACAGAATCATAGAATCACAGAAGTTTGGTTGGAAGGGACCTTTACAGGTCATCTAGTCCAACCTTACAGTGAGCAGTAATGCCTTCCACTACATGCTAGTGGACTTTGACAGGATTTAATTTTTTTTCTGCTTCCCTGTCAAAGTTGTAGTATGTTTCACTCTTCAGAAATAAAAATAAATAAGTAAAATCACAACAAACTAGAAATCTTCATCCCAGGTTGCTCCGCATGTTTTTTCAAGATGCCAGAATCTCCACTGAGACAAGAACACATAGGCATCAAAGTGGAGTTTGTGAGCACAGGTTCCACAGGTCTGTCCCAGTAATGCAAGACCTTATCTATAACTCTCGACCAAGAGCACTCTTTTGACTTTATATCAGCAAACACCCAGCACTAAAGACTAACTAGATTTGACATAGCTCAATTGTCAGCATCCTGGCAGTGCAGGATAGACACATTTGTAACAGAGAGGGAGCTTCAGAGGGTAAATCAGCATAGACCAGCTGTAAAATCCAGAGTGCAATGTATTGCAATTGGAGAAAATGATAGAACATGCTGCAGTGAATATTTAAAGAGAGGAGAGCAGTTTTCCACATTATGATTGGGAAAAAAAAATTATTCACAGAAAACCAGAATATTGTAGTTGTGAGCAGTTAGTAGGGTGCTGGTAAAACTGGATGAAAGCAGCCCTGCAGACTGCACAGTCAGTTTTAACATCGAGTTGATGATGCTGCTAGCTCTGGGCAGCTCACCCCAGGGAACCCCACTTCTCCTTCTCAAAATCTTAATACCATTGTCTATGTTGGAGGACAGTCAGGGTTCATAGTACCTGTGGCCAATGCAGGGACTGGTAGGTAGCCAAGGGGACGAGGGGGTGGCAGCACAGCCCCAGCTGCCGAGCTCAGATAGAGTTTGAAGTCCAAGCTTTCACAGCCACAGCAGGAAGCCTTGCCTCTACATGGGGCTAATAAACCGGTGTGAACACGCGCCGCCTCCGACACGGCCATGTGCACCGGCCGCATCTGCAGTGAGCCCTCTGCTCCGTGAGCCGGTTCCATCACATTAACTCATCCTGCGTAGCCATGGTAACACGTGTGAAAAACATGCTGTTGGCAGGTCTGGATCCAGCCCTGTTGAGCTCAGCTCCGTTGTGCCTGCCAGTGGGGAGCAAATCATTAATGAGGCCCCTTAATTTTGTTCATCAGGAACACCTCTGCTCACAGACTATCAGTTTGAGAAGTCTTGAAAAAAATCCCCAGAACAAGGGGGAGAAAAAGGAGGAAAATAGGAAGATTTCAGGCAAGCACCAAAATGCTTTGATTTCTGTGAGGAGACACCAATGCTGCATAGCTGCCTGGTTTGCAGCTCATGATCATCCAATGTTAGCATTTGTGATGAGCAGAAACACCCTCCCCAGACAAGGTTCCACAGGCAGGGCCCTCCAGCAGCATCCTCTCCAGAGCACAAATACAACAGAGATTTTGTGGTGTTATAGACCAGTGTCAACAAAGGGAGAGTGATCTGACAGATGGATGACTGAAAACTAAAAAGGCAATGCTAGCAGTGACAAGAGCATGGAAAGCAGAGAGGAAGGAGAAGGAAAGCACAAAATTCATCAAACTTGTACTTGTTCTTATTAAAGTATTTTTAATTTATAATGTCCTGGAATGCAGTTATCACCCAGCTGCACAGCCATCACTGTGTTGCCTCACTTTTTTCCCCCAGCTCTCCTCTCCCAGATCACTGGAACTGTCATCAATTTTTTTCCCATCAGCAGGAGTTACAGTAAATAAATGCAGTTGTGGGCAATGGGAACTAAGAGACAAAGGTGACAATAGAATTATGTTTTTTAATTCTGTGTCTGAGCATTTGTTCAGAACTCCTGATAATTAATTGGCTCCAAAGAAAGATCTTTAGTCATTATTTTCCCTTTATTTCTTATAATGGTTCACTTTGACCAGCTACATTCGTCCTTTAATCTGAATGCTTATTCTTTGATGTTCTGTCTTTCCATTTACTCCCCGGGGAAGGGTATTAGTAGTACAGGAATGTGTGAATGGTGAACACAGACACCAAGCAGTATCTATGGTCACATGCTGTGGCTGGTGCATCTTGCACACATCCAGGGGAGGGACCACGTTTCTGGACTAGCTGAGGAGTGAGAGAATGAAGAAACAGAGAAGAAGGGAAGGCTTCTGAGGTCTCAGAACCTATAACAAACAAATCAGATGCTCTTGTCAATGTCATGGACCTGCATGTGTCCTTGCTGTTGTTGATATTCAAATGTTATCAGAAATACTTCTACATGCTTTTTCCTTTGAAAAATGATTCACAGTAGTAATTGCCTGGTTAGCCTGCTAGTTCTTTGGATGCTTTTGTCTTCCATAACTGATCAACATCTGTGGCTATTCACTATGTGAATAGAGCAGCCTCATCAATGACGATGCTATCAGAAGGCTGTCCTTTGAGGCAAGAAGTCAAAAACCTCTCCAAGAACAGCTCCATTAGAAGGAAGAAGATTGGGTTTTACTACTGGGTAATAAAGATATCTCAATGTCTGCCTCCCCCTCGCTTGTTACATTACTGAGTCCCAGTGCTGCCAGCAGAAAACTGTCATACCTGTCTTTGACCTTGCAGAACCAAACACACAGGAGGTGCCACCACACATTGGCTTAACCTTCATCCAGGATAAATCAGCCCACAGGCCCCCAGCAGAGTCCTCCCAAATGTACAGGGGTATTGTCCAACACAACTGTATTTAGTCTTGGCCTTTTGGTGCATGGGAGCTGACTCAGCAGCATACTTCACCCTTTCTGCCAAGCCTAGTCCCAAGCATGTGCTCTTCATCAAGGTTTCCAGAGAAGGGCTTAAGAGTTTTAGGTCTCTTGGCTCAGTATAAATAAAAATATCTCACCCTTTTTAGGGGTTTTAGAGTGACTTTTCTGTTACTCATGATTTCGAGAATCAGAGTGTAAGACACTCTTACTGAACCTGCATTGAGCAATATTTTTATTCATAGATATTTAATTTCAGAGGAATATCATCATGTGAAAACAAATATGTGTTGGGCAAAAGGGAAAGAATAAGAAGCAGAAATCAGCAAATAATAAAGCAACACATGCATTTGAAGAGTTTCAGCTGAAATAAAACAGCAGCAGCATTGCAGAAAATGAATCACCCTGTGTACTGCAAAAATGGTTACAAGAAATACCGGGAGAATGTTATGCAACGCTAACTTTGACTTATCACATAACTTAGCGCATAACACCAATAAGACCCTTCAGAGAGACTATGCTGGCAAGTAATTTGCCCTCTCTGACCTGCCTGTAATCTGTGATAGCACTCTCATTGCTTTAGCACTGAGTGGACTGGGAAAGAGACAGGAGGAAAAAAAAAGAAAAAGGGAAAAGTCAGTCCTACAAAGGAAAATCACTGACAAATCATATAATGGGTAACTAAAAAGGTTCCTGTCCACACGCTCCTTTGTTTACATCTGGGTGTGACACTCCTCTCTTACCCTACATGTACTGATGACTCTGCTTTAGGATAAAATTTCAGCCAGGGTCATTGAGCCATTCATGTTCCATGGGAATTCCTGTTTCATTATCTCCTTAACTCAAGCTCTGTGCAAGGTTTTCCTGAAGCTCAGAAAGCTTTCAGGCAGTCTTGTACAAGACTTGGACAAAGTCTGGTATGCAAGGGCAGATGTGACACTCAGGCGTATAATTTCAGAAAATCCTATAAAAAATGATTCAGCCCAGGCTGATGTTGGAGAAAGTTACCTAGGAGTAAAAATGATGTCTTCTGTGACAAACACTTAAATCTGGAGAATTAACTGCTAATTATTGCTAACATCATTGCCTGTACTAGTGACTAGTCTGGATGTGCCTGTAGCTTCATCTGGAACCTGGAATTAGTTTTGAAGGAGCAGGTGGGAAACCTGAGGAACTTCAGCTTTCCACACCAAAATAACCCTTAAAAGCTCTAAACATGAGTCTCAACAAGCCAGATGCATAATTTTAGTCCTCAGCACCCTTCTTCTTCCTCCCCTCCAGCATTTCCAAAGAAGCAAGCGTCTCTTGGGGAAAGTGTGTGTTTTTTTGAGGGGAATTTGTTTGGATTCAGAGGCTTGTGTCAGCTCTTGTTACTCTTCTCATTTCCAACCAGTGCAATTTATTCTTCTAAGCTGGATTGCCACATGTGCTTGGGCAATTTGAGCCCTTGTACTTAACTGCAGTTTTTTCCTCGAGCCAGCAGTTTCTTTCCCATTATGTTTTTATAAGGGCAACCCCACAATTTGTCTGTGCAGAGCCATGGTGCAACAGAGGCAACCATCCCATTGATGCCACCAGCAGCTGTTCCAGATGACGGCTGGGAAAGAATGTGCCCAGGATACACTATGCTGTTGGTTGCAGATATTATGGTGTGTAAAGTCACTTTTACAGATGACTTCAGTACTGATGTCTGTGCCCATGTATGGTGACCATAACCATAACTGAGTGCACTTTCCATTGCAGCCAAAGTCTCTGGCCACCTGATCTCTGCATCTGTCAAGGCATTACAGTCAGGGATCTATGGGGCCAACATTTCACTGAGGCACAGAACAGTGAACTGAAGATTTCAGTTAATGAAAGTGAGAGCAACTGAATGATCAATGAAAGTGAGGAACTGAAAAACACTTTCCCACACACACCTTATGAACCACTGAGACTAGTTGCACCATTGAAACCCATGGTATACAACTCCAGTTTGCCCTCATGGTTGATGAGCTGAAGAGGGACTTTGAACAAGGACATGGAGGGACAGGACAAGAGGGAATGACTTTATACTGACAGAGGGCAGGATTGGTTTCTATATTGAGAAGAAATGCTTTCCTGGAAGGAGTGGTGAGGCCCTGGCACAGGTTGCCCAGAGCAGCTGTGGCTGCCCCATCCCTGGAAGTGTTCAAGGTCAGGTTTGACAGGGCTTGAAACAACCTGGTCTAGTGGAAGATAACCCTGCCCATGTCAAGGGTTTGGAACCGGACAGAGTCTAAGATCCCTTCTAATCCAACCATTCTGTGATTCTCTGATTCATATGCCATGTGTCAAGGTTTCTAATACCGCATGAGTTAGCAGTGGCTTGCCTACAGTTTGGACGTTTACCAAGCAGTAGCTCAGATAGCATGCTGCATGGTCTCTTTCTTGAGGAATTCCATTAGTTTCATTGCTGTCATTCTGCTCCCTGACAACTGGGTCCAAGCTCTGGTGGGCATCTGCCTTCACTGACTGCTGTTTACTGCTGGTGCTTACAGGGATGGGAGACATTCCCAGATCAGTATTTGGAACCCCAAACATCTGCTTATGCCTTTGCTTTTTCCTATCTCCTAGGCTGTTCTTGCAATCTGCAGCAGGAGCTCATGTATGTGTTCCTGTGCCCTTGAATCCATTAACTACAGCAAAATGATTAATTATTTTAGCATAGCTGTTAACATACTGCACATTTATACTTCCAGTCATATAATGATTGCTTTCAAATAAGGAAGACGTGTTATTGAACTATTTATATTCAGAGCTGTCTGGAGCAGCTAAAGATTCAGATGAGCATAAGAAAGCAACACAAGTTAATGATTCAGAGATAAAATACTATGTGTTGATCTATAAGGTGTATGACAAATCCAAGAAATTAGAAGCTAAAAGGATATATGATCAAGGTGAAAACTTCAGGACACCTCTTCAGCTGCTGTAAAACTAGTGACATCTGAGAAGGAGCATTGCTGTAGCCAAAACACACAGAAATTCAGAGGCTTCCCTTGCCTACATCATTTATCTTTGTAGTAGCCTTATGGGGGGAACAGAGTAACAGGCTAAAAATTGCACTTGCCTGCCACAGCTGAGAAGGGGGATGACCACATAAGAGTTCTCTCTTGCTGGCCACAGAGCCAGGGGTGCCCCACAAGAGCTCGACACCACAGGGGGAACACCAAGGGATCCATGCTCTGCGGCCTCTGTCTTGGCCAGGGGCTTTCTTCCTGGTCTTACAGACCACTGGGTTTACCTGTAGGGGTTTGTCGTGGGGTTAAAACCAAAAGTAAAAATGGGCGAACCTCAGTGCGGCGGCTTCGCCCTGCGCCGGTGGCCCCGGTGGTCACTCTCGTTCCCGGGCCACGTCTCTCCTCTTGGGCGTGGTGCTGGGTGGCTGGGGGCAAGGGCGTGCCTGGAGCCCGGCGGCGGCACTGCAGCGGCACAAGCACCTCGGTTCAGTGCGGCAGCGGCGGGCTGGTGGCGGGGGCTGGTTTTTCCCCCGGCGTCAGGGGAAGTGGTGGCACGGCGGCAGCCACGGACGGCGGGCATGGTACTGTCCGCCGCCAGGAACTGCTGCTGGAGGTGCAGCCCCGGGCCCCGAGCAAGGGCGCGCCTGGAGCCGGCGGCTGGGGGCGGCGCCGNACTTTGGACGTGGTAGTGGTAACATCGCCTCTCGTTTTCACCGGGACATACGCCCACGTGGAGATCGGGTCGGCGATTCTGCTGCAGAGGTCTGGTGGGTATTGCCTGCGGGGGGAGCCGTTTTCTTTCTTCATCACGTTTTTCGTAATTACTGTTTTCTTTCTTTTTTTTCTTTCTTTCCTTTTTTTCTTTTCTCTTTATGGTGGGGTGGACTTCCTTTTTCTCGGAATTGCATTCTTCCTCATGAATTTCTGGGAGGTGGATTTTCTTCCTCGGGGAGGAGGGTTGTTTCTTCCCTTTCGTTTTTCTTTTTCCTTTGGGGGTTTGTTTTTTTCTTTTTCCCAGGGGGTGAGTGGTCTGGCAATTCTCGGCGACTATTGCCGGGGTCCAGAGACCACATCTCTTCTTTCATCAGCACTAAATCTCTCCCTGGGCTATCGGGAAGGGGAGGGAGGGGTGCGCGCTAGGTTTCTAATCTCTCTTGAGTGTTTTTCCTTCAGTCAAAGCCAGGCGGAAGCTTGTGCTGCTAGGGGGGTCCTCAGACTGGCCACGTGCTTCCGCTAATTACCCCGGTGTCTCTCCGGGGGGCCCAGAGAGAGACCAGCACTATCTCCAGAGCGTCCTCATCCCAAAACGGGCCCTGGGAAACTTAATTTGTTTGTTTGTTTGCACTTTATTTGTCGGGTTTTGGGTGTGCGCGAAATAAACTGTGGTATTTGTGTGTTTTCTTCATTTTGGGGTGTGTTTGTGGCTTCTCTCGGAATCTCTTGTCCAAAATCACTAAATTTGTGGTAAAACCACGACAGGGTTTTGTATGTCCACCTGTTTATGCTGAACGGTCAATATTGACAACAGTAACAATCACATGCAAAAGAATTCTTCTCTGTATGCATGTTCACTGACACATCATTCTCTCACCTGTGTCACCCACACCATGGACAAGGACACAGTCTAGTAGGTCAGGTTCTAGAGCTCTGCTGGAAACCCCAGCATACCCTCCTGATCCACAACTATATCTACTGCTTCCCACAAGATACCCAGATCAGAATCCTCTCTGCCAGATGGGCATACAGGCATAGTGGGACACTCCTGCACAAAGATGCCAGTACTGGAGGCCATATGTGAGAATTTCCCTGACCATTACCCCATCCCCTCCCTGCATCCTGAGCACGGGAATCATCCATGTCTGGGGCACCCTCTGGGCCCTCAACTCCACCACCCACAGCTAGAATGGTCAGCCAGCTTTGTGTTGAGAGATACACAATGGCACAACACAAAAATAAGGTGAAGTTGAGTGTGTTTAGAAGACCTAGCCGGGGGGGTTTCTGTCTATCGTTCATTCAGCCTTGTTCAGGCTGAATTCATGCTATTCTGCCTTAGAAATATGAGGGGAAATCAGGGGGAAATGTGAATGAGGACCAGAAACATTTGGTTTCAGAAACTGAACAGCTCTAAAATGTCATACTAAGAGCAAGATACCTGCTTTTTTTTTTTTTGTGATTAATTTTAATGAAATAAAAAACATTGGTTCCAGTAAAATAGATAGGATAGCATAGGGTAGGGTAAGTTCGGGTAGGGTAGGGTAAGACAGGACAGGACAGCACAGGACAGGATAGGACATGACAGGACAGGACAGCTGGATGGGACATACTATGATCATCCATTCCAACTTCTTGCACCCTTCAGGGCAGAAGCATCTTCCTCCACACCACTTTTGTCTTTCACTCTTTTTTTATATCTGCACACAAAAATCTGGAGTGAAATTTTCAGTGTGATTCAGAAGTAGTCTTCTGCACAGGTGTTAAATGGAAACCACAAGTTATTGCTGATGTTCTACTTCTGTGAGTAATGAATATAAAATTGGCTTTGTCTCTTCCTGCAAAATGCTGTAATGAAGTACACTAAGGTATGACTGGATTCGGGTTAGTGATGAAGCCTACTTTTCCAGATTTCTACTTGAGCTTGAAGGATGTTGTTTTTGTGCTGGGTCCTTCTTTTCTTTCTGAAAGTGATAGCTATGAGAAATTACGTGTAATTTAAAGCTGAAAAGTGGTGCTACTGTCATTCTTGATTTCCTATGCTCTCCTATGTCCCAGGGTAATCTCAGCCTCCAGATTCCCTCAGTGTGACATCTCCAGGAAGGCTCTGAAATGAAGCTGAGTTGCTGAACCAACTATGCTTTCAATCTCTACACCAGGCTATAGCAAGCTGTCCCAATTTCAGATTTCTGCAAGTAAAAGACTCTGTCCAGGACAGGTTTGAAGTCAATCTTCCTGTCCCTCCTTTATTTGTTAAGATGAGGTGAAAAATTAGCCGATGCCTGCTGCTACTGAGCAACTCATGCTTGCAGTGACACTCTAATCAAGAACAAAAAAAGAAAGACTGTGTTTTACAGAGAAACCTAGACTTTGCATATATACAGAATGCTCTGCTCTTGTCAAGTCTCTCCCAAGAAAGTCATCACTTATTGCACATCCACCAGCTCCTGTGGTTCCCTTGAGAGCTGTCATTGCTCTCATTCGTCATCATCAAAGAGGACCACCTGCTTCAAGGTTGGTGTCTCAAATGTAGCGATGGCTGAGACACAATAGATATATCTTTTCACTTCCCAGATTGCTTTCATTTTTGGATTCTTTGGATGTCCAAAGAAATGCTGTTTATTCCTGAAGATTTTGGGCATCAGTGCCTGCCCTTTGCACTTAATGAAGAGAAGGACCATGTCTCCGGTCTGATTTGTCTTTGCTTCCTGGTCTTGTGCTTACTGTGCTGTGTCTGCTGGCAGGGGAAAATAATGTGACCTTGTTGAATGCCACTCATGTCTCCAAGGCAAATGACAGTATTTTCACATCACATTTGAACATATAATTTTTCTCCATAAGAGTCCATATTTAGCATCTGAAGCTCACATTTCAGACAACTGAATTAACAATTCTGTTTATTGATGATTTTATAATCACAGAAAGCATAGGAAGCCAATTGGTTTCTTCCCATAAAGTGACATGTTTTCAAGCCAGCCTCTGGACTCTCAGTTTCTCCCTGGTTTTGGCATATCAGGATCTCTTTCTTCTGCTTCCCATGTAGGAATAAAATCTTGAAAAAACAGATTCCTACAAAGCAGATTTGTAATTGAATCTTGCTCTCCTGTCCCTCCTCAGGTTTCCATCAACCTTGACTTACCTATTTGTTTCTTTACATAACACTGAAGCCACATCCTTACAAGATGTCTAGCTCAGTTTTCTAGAACAGTGTACAGGTTGAAATTTTAAAATATCTTAAGATTTATTTTCAGTAGCCGAGCAGAAGATTTGGAGTAGACTTGACAAAATGTTCAAATGCCAATATCTATAACAAACCCTGTCAAAGCCTTTCTGGAGACTGTCTTCATTTTGGAATTTCTTCCCCACTCCAGCTAGGGGATTTAGTCAAGGCCAGTGGGCTCAGTAAGCAGAGAGGCAGAACACCTCCCAGAGGTAGCAGCATGACTTAAGAGCTGACTCAGACCAAACACACCTGTGCTGAGACAGCACTCATCCAATATTCACAAATCTTGAGACACGTGCCAAAGGCTTGATCCTTTCTTTGACAGGCAAAACCAGTGTTATCTGTGCCAACGTTCATAGTGTGCACATCACACACCGGTGGAGATATAAATTGTCAGACCAGATGTTTACTCCACAGAAAACTTCTTCTGCTTTGACACTTGTCACAGGACATCCTGCCCATGTATCTCCCTTGTTTGTGTGTAGACTCCATCCCACTCCTGCCCATCATCAAACTCTATGGTCATAACAGGTGACTTCAGAAGTTGAAATGGAGTGGAACTGAAAATGTGTGGAGCACTGTCCCACAGCAGCAAGCAAACCCTACCCCTAACCCTTACTATCAGACAGTGATGCAACTGGCAGTAACCGGGCCCCCCATGAACCACTTTGTAAGTTTTGAGGGAATCCTGCAACCCATTTGGAGCCCCAAATTCTGTCCTCACTGAGTGGACTTCTTTGCCTGTGAGTGGACAGCTTGGAAAATTTCCCAGGGAGCTCAGATCTCACAGTCCTGGATATTTGAGTTGTTCTATAAGGAAAAGGAGGGAGCATTCACCTTTTCTCAGTGCCTGCTTTTTCTAACAGCTTATACCTTGTGAACTACATACAAAAAAACCCTTGAATTATGTAAAAAGCCTGTAGCTTTAGCATCATGTAACATCTGCAATGTGACAGTATGCTGCTCTATAGCAACATCATACTGTGATTAATTGACTCTTTTTAATTACATTCTTTTCCCCTCAGGATAGCTGAACCACTTCAGGACATCATAAGGTTAAACATATCTGGATATCTTACTTTGTGTCTTCACAATTAATGGGAAAATGCACGATGTTTTCTTTTCTCCTTTTTTTCAGTCTGGACACCACATTAAAAAAAATTGAGATTATGTAAAACAATTATGGAATCCATATAGAGAATAAGAGATGTGTTGCTCTTCATATGTACTACACAATAAAAGCAATGAAAAATCAATTGCTGGAATAAAACTAGTGAGTGTTCTCCTACACAAAACACTAGACTTAGACAGCACACAGGTAGGCATTGTTAAAGACCCACCCTGGTCCACCCAGGCATCATTAGTTCTTCAGCCATAGAGATCAGCAGCATGGATACCTCTTTCTCCCATAATAAATTAATGGGAGTCTCATGTCTGATATCAAACACATCAGAATTTGGTCTAAAATTACCAGTTATGAGCAAAGGCACTGTCTGGCTCAAGCCAAAGGGCAGGAATAAAGTTATCTTTGTCTTTCTGAGCATTTCTGATGGATTAAAGAGTTAATGTTCTTAATTTGTAAAATGACAGAAACCCATGAAAGCAAATATTGAATGATAGGTGAAGTGATAAGAAGTATTTCTTGGGCAGCTGTGATTAGTCTTCTGCCCCAATACCCCTCCCCCAATTTGGGAAATATTTTTACAATTCGAAAATAAAAATAAAAATAAAGAAGCTCGTAAGAAGGTATCTGACATAAGTTGATGAGCAATTAATGCACAAGGTAAAAGGCACACCAGTGTCATGAAAAAGCGTCTGTGAGTCTACAGGTATCTATATCTTTGTACAGCAAAGCTGTATTCCCTTAATTGTCTTCAGACTTGGTCTCCTTAATTAGAGTTGAGAAACATAAGAAAAGTATTAGTGGGTGAAAGAAAAGTACTAACTAGTATGTATGACTCTGAGGCACTTAGGCTTTAATTATAAACACCCAGACCAGTGAAGCCAGTTCATCCAGTGACTGCTCTGAGTTTTGCTCCAGGTCACACTGAAGAGGGTCCCTATGCCTCTGTGAGTGTGATGGGCTGTGGTGCTTGCAGTGCTCCTCTCTTTCCCTTGGAGAAGCTGTGGGAAGGCACAGGGGCAGGCAGAAGGCACGCTGTGGGGGCAAAGCAGCACCATGCCAGCCAGCATAACGAGAAAAATGAAGATGGGCCTCTGTGCACAAAATCCCTTCTGGAGGTTAGGAACAGAGGCCACAAGTACCTGCACACACTGCTCTAACACGAGGTGGTGTGGAGCCCTACACATTAGCACTGCCCATGCTGTTTTTGGCACTTCAGCATCCCTGAAACCCAGCAGCAGCGGCTGTGTGTCCTGCCTGCACCAGCTACCCAGATGACCTGGAGAGCATTGAACCAATGCCATATGGCTGCAACAGCATCTCATTTGGTAAATGAGGCTCGTGCAAGTCTAAGATGCACCTCTGTCCTGGTTTTGGCTGTGATAGAGTTAATTTTCTTCCCAGTAGCTGGTACAGTGTTGTGTTTCAAATTTGGTTTAAGAATAACATTGCTAATAACAATGGTAGTTGCTCAGTGCTTACACTACATCCGTGACTTTTCAGTGTCCCATGCTTTGCCAGTGAGAAGGTGCACAAGGACCTGGGAGGGAGCTTGGCCCAGGAAGCTGACCCAAACTGGCCAAATGGCAACTCCATGCAGTAGAAAGTTCTTCCTGGTGTAAATAAACAGGATAGGGGAAGTTGCTCACTGCTCTCTGGACAGGCTGGCCAACAGTCAATGGGAGGTGAGAAACTGTATCGGGCATAATTTGTTTCTCTTGGGTTTTATTCCTGTCTCTCTCGTTCTCCTTTTCATTATTATTACTGTTATAATTATTAGTATTATGTTTTATTTTGTTTCAGTTACTCTGTTGTATTTAACTCACAAAATTTACCGTTTCTCTCTGATTCACCTCTCAACAGGAGGGTGTGTGTGGGGAGGGTGTGAGTAAGCAGCTGCAGGGTACTTAGTTGCCATCTGGGGGGGCTTAAACAACAAGCTCCTGCATGATCTTCCATGCACCACCTATGCTGCTTTAAAATCTCAATAAAATCCATTAAGTTGTAATATCTACAAATGTGAGAGGAGTGAAGTCCTGCAGATTCTGTCAAACATTGCATGCTCACTTACCTCAGCCTTCTCTGTGATGGGTAGGCACAAACAAAGAAATGGAGGGTATCTGCAGCAGCAGAGGAAGAAGTGGCACTGACTCACACTTTCCAGGTCTATGGTCTCTAAATCTTGGCATTATGAGAAGCGTACCTTGGGCTTCTACAGTAATTACAGAGTTTCTAGATATCTGTAGCACTTTTCAGAATTAAATTTCTGCTCGACTTCAGTAGAACTTTCCACAAAGTCAGTCAGCCTGTACAATGGATTTTGCCTCTTGTAGTGCTGGAGAATTTGCTGTTGTCACTTCATTTAGTCAGAAATACTGTTAATTTGGTGGGTGTTACTGTTTTCCCGGGCTTATATTGCTATATTGGTCAACTTCATTACTTGAACATGTACTTGAACAACAACCTCGTTCTAGGACACGGCTCCCTCTTGGCTGCAATACAGGGGTCAGAACAGGAACAAACCCCAAGAAGTTGCTTTTTATTCTTGCAGAGGTTGTGACAAGCTTCTTTACAGCCATAAATGGCAGGCAAACCATGTTCTTGTAGTCAGCCTGCTGCAACACGTCACAAGCCTCTGAAAAAACCTGGTGATGTTGATTTCAAGAATTCAAACAGAAAAATATTTTTGGTGTAAATGCAAATATTAGTCCTGTCATAGTAAAAATTGTTTCCTATAAAAAGATAGCTCCAGTTACTAGAAGGAAAAAAAGCAATACTAATGCATGTCCCTGGCAGGCTCTGCAGCAGAGGAGAGAGTTATTAATCCTGTTTAAATTGGCTGGAATCATATACATATGCAGGAATAAAATATAACCACTTGTATTTTTCTTTAAAGGACCAGGAAGCAAAGTGTTAGAAATTATCATTCACAAATCACAGAATAACCAATATTTCTTTTCAGAAAAATAACAAATTCACATATTCAGCTTATGATTATTGAACAGAAACTGCATAAAATCATGCAGGTTTTGAATTTATTTTAAGGAAAACTTGGGTTTTATTCTAAGAAAAACAAATTTTTTTCCCAGCTATATAATATTTTATAGGTTGTAGTTATATTCTACATAATTTATTTATGTTAGTTTTACTGATGCTATTCCCTTTAAAGCTCTTGGACAGGTAGGGTGTCACATTTTTTAATTCATAGACCACACCCTGTCCTCCCTGTTGCACTTCCTACCTGGCCTACCTACCCTGCCCACCCTTTCCACTGCACAGTAGGTGGTTTTGAGGTGCACAGCAAGCACAGAGCACCCATTGTGGGTGGCAGCAGAGAGGCACAAGGAGATTCTCTGACCCAAAACAGCCCTTGGCTGGCTGTCCCTGTGTCCAGGGCAATTCTTCCACCTCAGTGTTCACATGTACCTGGTGTGCTGGAGCCTTCCACGCAGTAAATCCTGCCAGGGTGCTCAATCCCTGACATCCAGAGCACCTGTACTGCAGTCATATTAGCCATGCAGCACTAATGCTACTTCGAACGCATTTGTGTGCCCTCCTCGAGGTCATTGCCTTCATGAAAAGGCAAGAAAAGTCACCAAAATATTTAATTGTGCCTCTACAAGGACTTCTCATTGAGGCCAAACATGCTCTAACCTGTACACCCCAGTGGTGTTTTTCAGGGGAGGAGGGCTCCAAGTGTGACTTGAACTGTGCTTCTTTCACAGGATAGGGATGCCCAGGACCTCTGGCCTCCAGCTGTTGCGGGGAGCTTGTGTAGGGGGCCACAGTGCGGTTCTCCCCAGAGGTGCTACAGTCAGAAACTACAGACCGGTAACTGATTGGGTTAGGAGTCCTGTCTGACAGCTTGTCTGCTCAGCCGCACGGGCTCATCAACCTCCCCATCCTGCCTGCTAATAAACCCAGCACTTGGGACCATTCTGCTTGATGATCTCTCCTTGGGGAGTTTTTAGGGCTTTGCTCTGTGAAAACTACTTGGAGTCTATTAAAATTGCAGCTCTGCTGTTGTCATGTTGTCCCAGAGAGTCATGGGAGGTGCCTGTCACCCAGGTGGAGGTAGCTATTACATATTCAAGCGAAGAAACAGCCACTGCCTTGGGAAGACAGGCATCCACGCAAGCAAACAGAATGGAAGGACTTGTGCTCATCTGACAGGCTGGGGGATGAGCCTGAGGAAAGGAGACACGACAGCATATCACTGCGTCCTGGCTCTGCCGCTGAAAACACCTGCAATGCCTTAGCTGAAGGAATTAAGCAAAAGGGCAACTATCATCCCTGGGCTCTCGGTCATCAGCCTGATGCTGCTGCTTCTGCTCCTTATCTGCAGTTGCTGCCAGGCAGCTCCTTGGGCTGCAGGAACCCAGCACCAGGCCACTGCTGCAGTACTGCCTCCTCCACAGCTTTGTAATTCAGCCATGACAGAGTTCTCTGCTCGTGGGATTGGCTTCTGCTCTAATACATCTACTGGCAATCATCTTGTAAAAGACACTGCCTGAATAAATCAGAAGACAGCAATTGTGAGATCTATAGTATCTGTATAGAAAATACATAAATAAATTACTGTTTTCTTTTCTTGGATTCAGCAAGCTAAGGGTAGGCAGTCTTGGAAGGGCTGAATACAGCAAAACACAGAAAAATCTTTCAGGCTGCAAAGCTACTGTGGCTTTTGCCTTAACTACCACAATTAAAGGACCATAAGCCCTGATATCCTTTGTTGTTTAATAGAAAAAGTTAATGAATGCAGAGTCACAGGCTGAGTTGCTGCAAAATGTTACTGTGAGACTGGGTTTTTGTTTCCACTGGGCAGACTGCAGGGGCAAAGTCTGAATGTGTGTGAGGCTTAGGAGAACCTTCCAGTATCCTGGCATTAACAACTCAGCAGAAATACTCGGGCTGTTCAAATGTTTGGCACATTCATCATTCACTTGTAAATAACTTAGAAGGAATGAAATGTGTGTCTGATTAGCTGGATTAGATTATATAAATACCAGATACTTTAAAATTATGGACAAGCAGTCTTAGCAGCTACAGAGATCTGTTCTTCACTTAGCAAAGGTCCCTCTTTTTCTTCTCTGTACTGTCACCACACTAGAAGTTGCCTCTAATGTGCAGTCCTGTCTGGAGAGTCGGGTTTTTGCTTGGAAGCTGCCCCTCTGTGTGCTTTCACCCATAGACTTTCCAGTTTCTAGCACCTGTGAAGGAAGCTGGGCTCTAGGAGGGGTTGAACCTTGAGAAGTAACCCACAAAGCAAGTCTTTCTATACACTTTGAGATGCATGAATAGTGTCCATAGCTAGAAGGAAGCAAAAAAGAGAAGCAAGTGTAAAAAGGGGAACTGGAAGAGACATTTTCCCTATCTCTGGTGTTTTCCTCAGTTCTGTGGGCTTGAGAAGACTGGATCTCTTCCACCGGTTTGATTTCTGGAAGGTAGATGCCAATAACAGCCCTGTGCACAACAGTTCAAAATTGTATGTCCATGGCAACCATCTGATCCACAACAGAAGCACCTGCACTCCAAAGTAGTTAATTTGCTAAGTCAAATCCCACTTTCTGCTGATTTACCATAGTGTCAGAGAGTCAAGTCCAGAAAGTCTCAGAGCTGTTGGATTTTAGCAGCTCTGGAGCATCAATAGAGAACAATAAATATAAGGCACATTTTCTGCTTATCGCTTTGTAATCTTCCTCTTCAAATACTTCAGCTACCTAGTGTAGAAACACAAAAGCCAAGGACTGCCTGTCATTGTGTTATTTCAAGTTTTCACCAAGTATGACAAGCTCAGTGCTACAGTGCAGGTGCAAGGCTTCTGTGCACACCATGCATAGCTCAGCCTAAATCTATAATTCAGGTCCCTCTGCATCTTGGACCTTGTAGTTGCCTTGTTACTGTGACAATTGTGACCACCAAGAGAAGGTGCTCACACCACTAATGCTATTTCAACCCTAAAATTATTCACTACTGTTGTATAATTTATAGACATACTTACTTTACACACAGTGCTGCCAAGGTAAATTCCAAGAGGGATTCTTTCATTAATTCCCATATGTCATGTTTTTTACTTACTGGCCTAAGTGGAATGCATAACCATGGAAGAGATCACATCTTAATTCAAAACCCGAACTGACATGGATGAGCTGGCCATAACTTGGGTACTGCCTGTTTTCCCCATTTACTTTAAGTTCAATGTAAAACATACAAAAAAAATGAATATAGATTTCCCTGTCCTGGTATAGCGTGATCCTTGAAGCCTACAACACTTCAGCAAGGATCATCTCTTGGCAAGATTGTCTCTTCCTAAGAGTAAGCACAACAGCTTCAGCTGGGGAGAAGAGATAGCTGTTAAAAGATCTTGTGTAAATTGATCACGATATTTAGAAGACAGAATTCAGCTAATCAGTTGTAGCCTTTTGTTTTTGCTGTAACTGTCTTTCTATGAAAACTTAAAGCATCTACAATGTCAAATTGTTGCATGGTTTCAGAGCTGGTTTTAGCTGTACTATGTGGTGTTCTGGTAACTCTTTCAAGGGAACTATGTCTTGGAGATTTTTGTTGTGACATGCTCATGTTTTTGTTGTGGCGACCATCCATGGCAGGGGGTTGAACGTGACTTTTTAGGATCCCTTCCAATCCAAACTATTCTGTAGTTCCATATATCACCCCTGTTATTTGCTAAAAGATCTATCCAGAAAGTATTCTCAGATCCCTTCAATTTTTGGTAAAAAAGCAAAACATTCCACTATGTGTTTGGCAGTTGGGATGGGTAACCTGCTGACAACAAAACCTGCACCAAATATTGAGGTTTATTCATGGCCCAGGCTCCATTTTGGGATAAAAATATATGTTAGTCTTACATATTCCTCATAAGATCTCACAGCTCAATGATAGAGGGAAGGTATGCATCTGGAGCTGAGGTTCATAGGACACACTCGATGTTGACTCTATATTTAATTATTCCTAAGAATGTGGTGCTGAATGGCAGGGAGCAGTAATAGGAAACAAAGTCTTCCATCTGGTAGAAGATTGGTCACTTGCTTAAGTTCATCCTAGGGCGGTAGACCCTTAGTGTTATTACTGTCTCCAGGCTAATTTGTGAGAGAAATTAGTGTCCTTAAAGGTGGTTGCTAGCAGACAGCTATCCATGTAATGACCCTTTAGGCGGTGTATGAGTTTGCGCTGCCAATGCTTTACAAACCTCACAGCAAAGAATTTCTTACTCGTAATAGTCTGGTTATAAGTTCTAATTGCTAAATATATAAAAGCTTATGATGGAAACAGGCATTCTTGAAAGTCTGAAAATAAGCATTCATCAACCAGTTGACATTGATCTGAGGAGAAATCTCCATGGTACCAGGCAGTGGGATATTACCGTGGGAAGACATTCTGAAAAGCCTGGGCAGCACGGCAGCAATGTCCTTAAACTGCTCTCCCCTTCTCAGGAGGAACACGGGTGGCCTTTGTGCTGTGGGCTGAGCACAGCCAGTGATGGGTGGCTGATAGGGAGTCCACATGTCTGCTGTGTGTTGTCACAGGAAGTTGTCCAGATCACATGTCTTGTGGCATGTCCCACTGGTAACAGTGCCTTGTGTAGGGCTTCCTTGCTGCTTTCGTCCAAGGTGCAGGTCCAGTGTGGTGTACCACAGCTGCCAACAGCAGTACCACAGCTGCACTACATCTGTCTATGCATCTTCCAGCAGTGCCAATGTGGTACATTGCTGACCCTCCTCTATGCTGTGACTCTAACTGACTGAGATAGCAATCTGTTTTAAAACAGAAATATGCTCCAAATTCTGCTAACCTGATCTTCCATAGTCTGGATCCTGAAATAAAAAAAGCCTTTCCTGGTAGGCAGGCTTGCCAAATTTATTTACAAAGCCAATAGTCAGGAGAGGGAGGAAAGAAATTTTCGTCTTTTTAACAAGGACCTGTTGCAACAAGACAAGGAGTAGTGGTTTTAAACTAAAAGAGCTCCAATTAAGATTTGGTACCAGGAAAAAATTCTTGAATCTGAGGGTGGCACTGGCACAGGTTGCCCAAAGCAGTTGTGGCTGCCCCATCCCTGGTGTTGAAGGCGAGGTTCTACAGGAGGGCTTGGAGCAACTTCGTTCTACTGGAAGGTGTCCCTGCGTATTACAGAGGGTTCGAACAAGATGAACTCTTAGGGTCCCTTCCCACCCAAAATATTCAATGAATCTACAATTTTTTGGTGCTGCTGTGCATTGGTTCATTGGAAGGTGCTTGTCATTTTGTTCAGTTCCTTGTCTTGCTGCAAATGGACATTAATTTTTACAAAATTTTCACCTTCCTTAAAATCCAATGAGCAACTGTAGCTTGTCAATAGAAGAGCCTCTAGTTACCAAAATCAGGATTTGAATGGTAAATGCCATGGCTGAGTGCAGGGTGCCCTGAGAGACTGAAGCTTTAAAGGAAAACAGAAATGCTCCTTCATGCTTGGCTTGTCCAAGGCAGCCAAGGAGATCAAGCTAGTGTTTCCTGTTGATGGCTGTGCTCAGTAGATGTAGCTGCTGTCAAGGCATCTGGTAGGGTCATGCAGCATAAGGTAAGAACAGAGAGGATGCACAGATGTGAGCCACACTATAGTCCAATCATGTAACTCATGGGAGGAGGAAATAAAAGGTTTTCTGATTTTATTCCATTTCCCTCACTGAAGGAATGAATTCCAGCATTAAAAGGAAATCTGAGTAGTATCGAGTGAGTCTGAAACTGGAATGAGGAAGGCCATGCCTCTGCCCGTTGCTTCTTTGGGCTTTGGACCATAGGCCAGCACCAGCCTATAACATGGCAAGAAAAGGGGAGATGTGTCCCAAATACACCTGTGCATGTTCATGCTGGCCTATGGCCAAGGATTCTTCTCCTGGGTAAGAAAATATGGTGGTGCAAAGGCGGAACAAAATGATAAAATTCTTCTTTCAGCTATTACATTGAAGTATTTTTCCACTCTGCAGTTGATAAGCCTGGGCTGGGCTACGGGAGGAGAGGGAAGAGGATGGGAAGTGAAGGGAGGTGAGTTGAGGCAAGGCAAGGATTCTCCTAGATCTGTCAGATCCTCTGTTGTCCACTGGAAACAGCTTGGGCTACTCAGTGGCAGACTGAAGTTTCCAGCTCTTAGCACTGAGGCTGCATAAAAGAATTAAACAAGGACAGATCTCAACCCCTTTGCTGCTTGCACACCCCTTCCCTTAGTCACCCACTAAGCAGCTCTTGGAGAAGCACTCCAGCATCCTCTAGAAGGCTCTGAAGTGAGTCCAGCTGGGAAAAGGCTCTTCAATGTTCAAATTGTCTGTGCTCTGTTTATCTGCAGTGACAAATCCTGGTCCAGTCACAGCTCTGTAAAGGGCCTGAACCTGATTGAGAAGGGCACAGGGGAAAGATTTTGCTATTGGTGCAAGTTGGTGCGGTTGTTCTCCTGGGATGATGATTGGAAGAGGTCTTGCAGGAGACAGAAAGGCTGGGAAAATTACTTCTGGAGGACAAAATTTGGGAACAACTTACAGAGTCTCCATCCCCCAGAGCCTCTCTCTGTCCTTGTTCCTGAGCCAACTCTGTTCTCCCCATCCCTCATGGTGCACCTCTTTATCAGTGGCAGTGATCCTCTCTCCTTCCAGCACTTCCTGCCTGAGCAGCAATCTTGAGGATCTGAGACACATGCCAAGACTCCCAGAGACTTCTCAGCTCATGGAGCCCCTGCCTGGTGGTCTGGCATAGACTCTCCCTGCTGGGAAGCTGCTGGCCTCTAGGGAGGTTCCTGTGGCCTTCGGATCTGGCACTTTTATCATGCACACTAAGAGGAGACATAATCAATTCCCCAGTTGGCACTTTGCACTGAATACCCACTTTTTCAGTCTGATAGCAGGACTAAATTAGTTATTTAGAAATGAGACTCTAATTTAAAGTGAGCAACTGCCCTGACAAGGATCATTGTTCAAGGCCATCCCCCCTTTGCTTTCAGATGAGGGGCCCACCAATCCAAGGAAGGTGATAAATAGACAATTAGAAAATAGATATATTTTGTTAGTTCTACAAAGCTCCCTGGTGCTGTCAGGCTCACAATAAAGGGGACTCCGGTAAATTGGTGGGCAATGAAAGCCAGCTGTACGGTCATCACTCCTACAGACACAAAGCCATATGTGGCCATTTACAGGACATCCCTGAGAATAGATGGAGCCAATAAGACCAGAGGGAACTAAAAATACTTGACAAAGTTGGCTGCTCTTCATTTAACAAGAATAAAATATCTAATGGCGTGTAATGAAAACCATCAATCACCCCTGCATAAAGCACAGCTCTAATACTCTACTTTTAACTACTAAGGCAAGTTTTTATTCATCTGTAGTAAGTCAAAAATTAGTATCTCCTACGCACAACACAATGATGTTGTGAAAGAGCTCACAAAAGGCATGGGCCCAGCAACACTGCTGTAAAGCCATCCAGACTCAAATGGAGGGACAGGGGACACAGAAATGACAAAGAGCACTAAAACTAAGTGTAACCATCTCTTCAAAATAACAAGATATCTGCATGCACTTCCAAGAAAATACTCTATTTAGGCTTGCAACTAAGAGGGAGTTTCTTCTTTTTACTTTTGATCTTTTTTACTTTTAATCTTTCTAGGCAAGGACAGAAGTAGGTGTTAGAGGAAGTCTTTCAGTTACCTGGTTATAAGGGAAAAATATATGAAGTGCTTCTCCTGAGACGAGCATCAGACAGTCAGAAACTCCAGGTGCATCCTCAGGACTGTGATGTGGAGCTCAGCACTGACCCAGGCAAAAATACACAGAAGTTAGGTGTGAGATGGAGCCAGGTCACACCACACATTTGCCTTCCAGGTGTCCACGGGACATGCATGCATCTATGGAGCCATCACAGCCGTTTTAAGAAGCTCCTTCTTGGTATAAGCAATCAGCCAATCAAATGCCAAATTGCAGCAAAATGAACTCAAAAGATATTGCCATGCATTACCACTGCTATAGAAGAGGACCAATTACTCTCATCTGTGTTCAAGAGGCTGGCAGACAAAGCTGCTACAACACTTGGAAACTGGTATTTAATAACCATGGAGTCATGGCCCCCTCGCGAGATAAAAACATGCATCAGCAAGTCAGACAGTGCTGGCCATGCATATGAGTGCTCAGACTCCCACCTTATAACGTCAGGGTCTCTGAATGCATTTAGAGATGGCATATGCTGCAAAGTAACTGTCTGTTCTCCCTCGACTATTTTTAGTTGCTATCACAGGACAAGAATTGTAATTTATTTTGCAGAACAGCAAATGTCACAACCTATGAGTACTTTGTTGTACAAAATGCGATATAGTAACTACAGAAAAGTGACCTTCCATAATGGAACTGTCCTATAGAACTAATAGAAAATGATAACCAATAGCTTTTACCAGATAATTATATCCCTCTTCTAGAACAGTTTTAAAAGCCAAGGACATCTCTATCCATAACATTGTGCAGTTCAGGCTTGTTTGGTGTGAGTCTTTTTTTTTCTCTTTCAATTCCATTAGAGCCAAATTCGTTTAATCTCTGGCTGTGTCTGAGAAAATTCACATTGGTGTTGTCAGGGATTCAGACAACAGACTTAATCTTTTGTCTGTGATTGACCAGTCCCTCCTTTCTACATGTACGAGCTTAAGATTGCAGTCTTGCAAGTCTAGCTTAACTGATTTTAAATCTATTATGTTTTCTTTTCATGAGAATTGTTGACTGTGTAACAAGTATGGAATTCTCCATTTATGGCCACAGCCACACATGAACGCGGGCTTTATATTTCCTCTACCCATGTAAGTTGCCATCTTGAACTGAAGCAGGTTTTTTGGCCTGTTTTTAAAAGATTTCAGCAGCTGCATGTAGTAATGATACTGACTGAAGTGCACTCCTCCTGATGCATGACTATCCGTGTCAGAGCAGAATAATAATTTATCCTCTGGGAACATATAGAATAATTTTAGGGAAAAAACTCCATGGGTTAAGACACATCCACTATTCAGTACCATTATACATAACTGAAAGAGCAAACAAGCCTCATGTAGCAGCAGAATGAGGACAGAAAAACCAAGGGCATTCACAGCATCAATGAAATGGGTGTTCTTGTTTTGACAAGTTTAGTCAGGAGATATAAACAATTTCACATCTAGATCTCCCTGAAAATGTTCGAACAGCTTCCAAATAACAACCAGAATAACAAAATACAATACAGGTCAACAGTCCCATTTTTTACAACATAAATGTATGTGTGCCCAGGAACACCAGACATGGAACAGCATGAATTCTGTCCCTGATCTTCAGGTTTTTCAATATATGCTAATGTTTGTTTTGAGGGTGGAAGCAAAACATTAGTTTCATAGAACTATCAAATATTGCCTAGATATGCTTTCTGTCAGCAGACTCAGTTACCTACAGGCTGCCCCATCTGTATCAAGGTTTTTCCATTGCCTTAAAAATCCACTATGTTATTACCTCACTGGTAGAAAAAGGTAAAAGTTTCTGTAAGGTTTCTCATCTTTCCTGGAAAATCCAGGACAGGATTTCAGAATGCTGGAGGTTGGAAGGAACCTGTGAAGATCATCGACTTTAACTGTCTGCTCAAGCAGGGCCACCAGGATTGCAGTAAGCTGGATTTTACACATCTCCAAGAACAAAGACTCTACAACTTCACTGGGCCACTGGTTGGTCATCCTCATAGTGAAGAAGTGTTTGCTGATGTTCAAGAGGAATGTCCTATGTTTCCATGAGTGCCCATGGGCTCTGGTCCTGTCACTGAGTACCACTGAAGACAGCCTGGCTCCCTCATCTTCATTCCTTTCATCTCATTTATACACATGGATGAGATTCCCCTGAGCCTGCTCTTCTCCAGGCTGAATAGTCCCAGCTCTCTTAGCCTGACTTCACAGGAGAGATGCCTTCATCCTCTCTGTGATTCTGGGAGGTCTAGCTAGTATGGACACCATACTTCAGATGTGCCTCATCAGTGCTGAGTATAAAGGAAAGCTCACCTTTCTCAGCCTTCTACAGAAACTTAGTCCAGGATGACATTGGCCTCCTTTTCTGGTTAATAGTCAATTTTGTGTCCACCACGACCCAAGGCTATTTCTTCCATCTGCTTTCCTACTGGGCACCTGGAGTTGTTTCTCCCTGGGGGCAGCCCTTGGCTTTTTGCCTTTTTGAACTTCATGAGGTTCTTCTGTGGTTTGTTGGCATCTAGCCACAGTCAAAAAAACTCCCTAGAGAAGGATTTAATGGCTGGAGCTTGTACTAGCTTGCTCTGGAGTATCTAGCTCCACGAATGTCTACTTACCTGAGGCATGACACGCTTAGGTTGGGACAAGAAATATCAATTTGCAAATTCAGAAAAACATACGCTGAGCACATACATGCACATGTGAGCAGTGTACAGTCAGCACTTCAGTGTGGCTCCTGACTGGACTCATTGTGATATATGATCTATATGTGCATGTGCTCCTCTTCTGCTGGTGCCAGGGATGGTGATGGTGATGGGAAAAAGCCTTTTTCTATCCTAAGACACGCAGCAGGATTCCAGATTTTTGTGTTTTCCAACAACTGACATGTTCAGAGAAGTGGGATATCCCAAACAGGCTTTATCTGGGGTCCCCATCTATGGACTGGAGCTCAAATCCTCTCTGCCTTGTATATACCTTTTAGAACCAAAACCCCATGATTTTGGTCCATGCATGGACAAAAGTGGTAAAAACATCACACCTTTGGAGCAGTGTGAGCTCACTGGCCAGGAGCAGACAGAGCACACAAAGATATTAATTTTCCCTTGTAAAAAGTTCAAAATCTCATAGAAAATGTAAATCCCTTATAACTTCAAATGCAACAACAGTGTTCCTGATTCTGTTCAGCAGAAGGCTAAACATTAAGATTGGAGGAGTTGCATTCAAAGTGATGTTGAGATTACTGGCTGTAGAAAATAGAACACATTGCTTGGAATCCACTGGGGACAGGTTTGGCACACAGCTCTTTAATGGAGTTCTAGTAATTTACAAGGTGTATCCTTAAAGATCCTTTCTATGATCAAATAAACATAAAATGTTTTAATATATGAAAATCACTAAACAGGATGTATTTGCAAGGGACTTTTTTTTTGTTTCATTTACATTTGATAGGATATAATGATGCCATCTTGGTGTTAATCGCATCTCTGCTAGAGACATGATTCAGGAGCACAGACTACCATTGTTGAATGGAATTGCCCAGAAAAGTAATTGCTTTTCAGGATGAGCTTGTGCTCATTTATATGATTATGATTTTTTGATTAACTTTTTTTCTTTCTTTCTGTTCTGTGCATAGTAAGCAGGATCTTCTCCTTTTGTAACTTTATCATTTTAACAGACCTTGGCATGCCAGCAGCAACCCAGAGATCATCGTGACCTGCCCATTACCACCTGAGCCCTACTTAATCAATTTAATTAATTTACCTTACACAATTCTTGATATCAAGTTTAATCAAATCCATTTGATACATCAAAAGCTCACCAGCCACTCTTGTTACATCTTTGTGGGGGCAGGGGTGTGTGGGGGTGTAAAAGTGTGTGTGTTGTAAAAGTTCTTGAGTTTGTCTTTCTAAGAAGAAATGAGCTTTTCCTCTATGACCATTGCTAAGTGAAACTGCATGCATTAAGAGAAGTTAGATTAAATTCTCTCAGCAAAGAAAAACAGTAAGAGCCGCCATACAGGTCCATTCACTCTATCTGACTGTGCCCAGTATGGGATGTCCATGGAACAGCATATCAAAATGGCCATCACTTCATTAACGTTTACCTGAATAATGATTGACACCTCATTTTTAACAATATTTTCAACTCAGGAACATGAAAAGTGGAGAGAAATAAAGCACTTGTCCTAGAGTTTATGAACTAGTTGCAGAATAATCATAGGAAGATAAACAAAAAAGGAAGAAAAACTTATAAACTTATAAAAACTTATAAATCTTATAAAACTTATAAACTGGTCAAAATTGAAAAACCACAACATATTGAAAAAGCCACATACAGAGTGATGCATAAACTTGAAAACAACCCAGATGACCGAGGCACCATCCCTAGCAGCTTGTGATGTGTTAGTCCCCAATACATCACAGGAGCACCTTCAAGAGGGGAAACTATCATGCACTACACCCTTATCACAGCCATCCCTGGAGCTGACATACATCTACATCATGCTGTTCTGCAGACTGTTCTTCCTTTAAATGTTCTACTGTTTTGACTTTTTTTTCAAACCATTCCCTGTAGTTACACTGAAATGACCTCTCTCCCCCTACTAGTACACCAATTCCTTTCTAAGGGAGGTCTGTTTGCAAGTCAAGATATGCCTTTTACTTCATGTTGAGAAAAAATCCTCCCTGACCCTGAAAACAAAGTCAAGGAGAATTATGTTTCCAGAATGATCTATGGCTGGCTTTCCATGGGGAAATGAGACCGGCAGATCAAGCATGCAGATTGGGTGTACAGAGCTACTCCTTAGCTGGGCAGGACAAGGTTGGTCCACAGGAGGGCAGAGAGAAAGTCCCCGTTGAAGAGCAAGCGCTCACATCGGAGGAGTCCGGGAACCTGCACAGCCACTCATCACTGCTTGCCATATCTCTCGGTGGCTCCCTATCCCAGCCAAGCCCCAGTGACCCATGTGCAGGTAATTTTCACCATTCCTGGGTTTCACAGGGACAGCCATAAGCCAAGGTTAATCATAGAATCACAGAATGGTTTGGGTTGGAAGGAACATTAAAGATAATTGTGTTCCAATGCTATCAGGATCAGGGACAATTTCTGTTAGACCAGTTTGGTTGAAGCTCCATCCAATCTTGTCTCAAACATTTGCAGGGATAGGGTGTTCATAAGCCTGAGCCCCCTCCCCACATTTTCTCTTGGCAGCTCAGCTGATTGCAGCCCAGGCTGTCAGCCTGGCTAGGTGGCTGTGGACTCATAGCATTAGGGTCTGAGGATTCTGGGTTTGGGGATACAGAGATCCCCTGCTCTGCAGTCTGAGTGCATATATAGTTCTCTTTTCGGGTTTCCCAATTCACACACCCAGAGAGCCCTTGAAGTCTGGATGTGCAGCTTTGCACTCCTGTTGGCCCAAAGCACCACCACCGCTATAGGGGCTTCTGGCCTCTTCACAGTGCTGTCCTCCAGGGTCACCACACTTGGCAGCAACATCCCTTCTTCCCAGCCTTGGGAACTCTCCATGCCCAGGCTGTCACCAGCACAAGACTTTTCCTTGTGATCCTTGAGAGTTCAGGATCATGCACTGCTCCACAAACCAAAGAGCAGAAGCCTCATCTCAGCTGCAGCACATCTTATTCTCCTGCCTTTCCTAAAACACATGCCAGCCCCTGAGGGAAGAGAAATCCTACAAGACCCTCTCTCTTCCCCATCCAGAAGGGCATGAGGGGTGTCCCCGCTACTGTCCCTGGCTTCAGCATCTCAATCAGGATCTGTGCCTCACTGCTGACCTTTGGGGAGACAGGCTCTATGGCTGTTCATCTGATGCCTGTGCTTCAGGAAGTTGGGAATCACAAGAGCCAATTAGACCCCTTTACTGTGCAACATCCTCTTTCTTTCCCAGAATCGCCAGTCCTGGGTCTGTTCGTCTAAAACTGAGTACATCTGAGTAGTGGTGCAGTGGCCAAGCAACCAAGGGAAGGTTTTCAGCCATGTATGAGAAGTGGAACAGTTATTTTGGGGATGACTCTGATCAAATTTATGCATAATA
Source organism: Neodrepanis coruscans (assembly GCA_013400695.1). Lineage (NCBI taxonomy): Eukaryota > Metazoa > Chordata > Aves > Passeriformes > Philepittidae > Neodrepanis > Neodrepanis coruscans. The sequence goes on along the minus strand of VYZS01078464.1, from coordinate 29,141 downwards.
ATTCCAGTACAGTTCTATTACATTGAATTACAGTATTTTTTGGTCTGTGGTTCCTCTTGTTTAGTCACAAGCCTCACTCTTTCTGAACTTCCCAGAGAAGTCTAGGTCTACTTACTCTCCAATTGGGTCATAGTCTATGTCTTAAGGGTTATAACATAAGCAGGTTTGGCTAGAAACATAAGTTTTCAGTTTTTGGCCTTGCAGAATTTATGCAACACAGGCTTTCTGTTGGTTTTTGCTTTAGAGTTTTGTTCCATAGGCATGTACTGAAAAGGTTTTTATCTAAGCAGCCCACATCCCAGCATTAAACCTCATTCTTGTCCCATAAGTTAAACAAAACTGAAAAATGTATTACTATGAAATTAATTAAAAATGGATGAGCTTCTAGCTGCTGAACTTTACATTAAAAGAAAATCTGTATTACCCTGAACTTTTGTATTAGGATGCTGTAAACTATCATTGCACAGAGATATCAAGAGCATTTAGAAGATCTGAGTGCAGATCTCCATGTTTCAAAATGAAGGCACTGCTACCAACAGCAGAAAGCCAATTTACTGTTCCGCATTTGTGAGCTTTGCTTTATCATGGCTAAATTTCCCCTTGCTAGCATTCAAGGCCAACACCTCCAACATATCAGTTACATTTTCCTGGCTGGCCTGTGAAGCTGAAACCCTGAATATTTTGCACTGTTTCCTCCTTTCCCAGCAAGCCACAGGTTTTCAAGAAAGCCATGTTTGATTGGGAATTTTAAATTGCAAATGAAAACTTAATTTTCATTAGTAGCATTAGTAGCACCGTCTTGAAAGGTAAATCTTGATAATGCCTCTCCCTGGGAAAAGGTTTATTGCTTTTCCTTCTGATACAGGGCTAACTTTACCTAATCAGGCAAGTGTCTGTGCTTGAGTCCTATACTTCTTCTCAGCCTCATGAAACTCCTAAGAACTTCCTTGGTGTTTCCTGAGCCCCATGACCTTCTCATGGGGAATCCCCACTCTGGCCATACCTTGACAGTGACGCCCAGCTCCTGTGCTCCAGGGAAGAGCCCGATAGTGAGCAAGAGAGGTCGCAAGCCTGGATGTCCCAAACCTGCTGCTGTACATCAGCTTGCCAGTTCCACTGATATTTACAGAATCAAATAATCATGGAACACATTGAGTTGGAAGTTGATGCCTTAAGGGGTATGCTTAAGATTTGAGAATTCACTATAGCTAGGTAGTTGGATAGCTTAGAATATTGAGAGCAAAGGACAGGTTGTCTTTCACGTGTTTGCATTCGTCTGTAGGAATAAGGGGGGTAGTGGGTCAAAACATAGAGTTAGGCTTCTGGGCCTGGTAGGGGTTGGACTGGGGTGGGGATGGGTAATGGGGGACCATCCTGTTGGGTGTTTAGGGGGCATAGTAGTAAGGTAGGGTTTAGTTGGGTAGTGTGTAATGGGTGGGCACTAGAGATTATAAAAATGGAGAGATTGTTATGAGTTTTCTCTTTGGATCATCGGACATCACCAGTAAAGCTGCGCTCTCCCTCCACTGCGTTTGGCTCATTTTCTTATCTCGCCCTGCCAGCAACAAAGTGGCATCAAAGGTAAAGGTCTATCTCCCTCACAATGAGCATTTTATCTCCCACGAGTAAGTAGTTTGCTGATGTCGGATAGACAGGCTTTCATTTGTGGTTTTATGAGCATGATGGCACATATCATAAAATAAAGTTGCTGAAGATGTCACTGTTTATTGCATGGGAATTGGACTAGGTGGCCTTTAAAGGCCCCTTACAGCTAACGCTTTTGTGATTCCATGCCACTGGCATCGGCAGTGGGACATGGAAATTATCTCCTGTAGGATATCTTGGGGTATTCAGTTTTCTTTATAGTTTCTTAGGGCTCATAGTTTCTTCTTGGGTTTGTGATGTCTTGTGAAAATTTAACCTCACCTTGCTGTTGCAGCCAAGTCTGTCTGAGACAGCAATTTCTCTTTTTACCAGCAGATAAAAGAGAGGATTTTGTCATAGAAAGGATGGCCATTCAGTCACAGTCTTCAGGAAAAGTGGCAATCACAAGATTCAGGTCTGGGTAAGGGGTGAGAGCAGGAAGGGGAGCCTAGGTAAACTGAAATCCCTGAGAAGCAGGGGGTTGTGGCATGTAAGGAGCACTTTGAAAAGTCAGGCCAAGAGCATCTTCCACAAGAAGGCTTTGAGAGGGAAGCAAAGGAGCTGAGAAGCTACAAGAATTCTGGAAGAAAGGGAGAACTGGTGGAACAGGCAGGGAAGAGGAGGAAGGTGATATAGATAAAAAGAGTCTCAAGGCTCTTCCATGGACAGACATGTGAGGAAGGAAAACTTGCTATGGGTGAAAAAGTAGTGCTAAGGGTGGAGAAAGGCTACAGCCTGCCTCTTGAGGTCTATGACCAATAAAGATAACTCACAATCCGAGAGCTGCTGGTAAGAACAGAGCTTTGCAGGTGTATCTGTCCCAGATGGACTTTGCAAACACGTAACCTTGTGTGAAGCAAGGGTAAACAGCTTCCCACAGGAGTCTTGGGCTGGGACAGGTGCTGAACCCCAGGAGGAAAGAGCTACCCCCTGGTCTGTCCAGCCAACACCGAATCAGAACGTGGGTGATGCAAGAGAAAAACTACTTGGTTTCTTTTTGGGGGGGGTGTTAGGTAAAGTGTTGTTTTTACATCATGATGACTTGAGGCAGTTGTAAGGGCTGAAGAGCAGCAGCTCTTCATTAGGATTCATTAGGATTATTGTTCCTTTGCTACAAAATCAGAATGAAGTTTGCCCATTACTCCCAGTAGGATATTTTTCCCTTTCCCTTTCTTTCCACAAAGAGAAGGCCCTTAAATTAATGTTATCTCAAGATAAATACACTTTATTTTCCCAACACTTGATTAGGCATATAATTTCCACCATTTACATTTAGCATTTAAGTTTAATCATGAAGTTGTTAACCATAAAAAAACTATTAAATTAATACAGTACATTCAAAAAAAATTAGTATTTCAGAATGAACACTTAAAAAGAAAATTTATGCACAGAAACAATGGAGAATTAAAATTAAGAGCTCTCAGGGTTTGGGAGTGATCTGTCCAGCCATTATGCAGTCATTTCAATCTAAATTAAAATTGCAACTATTTTCTAATCTACTAAAAATACGTAGTGTCACATTAAGAGTTTTAATGGAGCTTTCTCTAGGGATTGCAGCAAAGCTAGTTAGTAGCACACAAATAAATAAATAAATATTGCAGACTGAATAATTTCTTTGCCAAAACCCTAATATGATAAAAACGAAAATGACAGTGGATTATTTTATTTTCTCTAACAAAATGCAACCCTCATATTAAACAAAAGAATAGTTCACAGGGTATCTGGTTTACCAGAGCTGAGTAACAAAAATAAATGTTTACCAGATATATTTTTCTAACCTGACAAGCATCCATGTGAATGATGCTGCGTATGTTTTTTAAAAAATACAAGTGTTATCTAACTGTGCACTTGTCCCTCCTAACCCTAGCAAAATAAATTGCTATGTTCTATCCAATATGGTTTTTCCCTGATGTTGGGAAAATTGGCTAAGTCTCTAAATCTGGGGATTTTATTTTAGTGTTTTCAAAACATGCAAAACATGCTTTCAGAAATAGAGTTTTTATTGAGGTGCTTTATTCAAATCTACTTAAGATCTGACCAAACCAAATATATCCTGGCACCTTCAGGTGAGCCTGGATGGCTTTTGCAATTCAGAAGATACTTGAGATTTGGAAGTGGCAGCTGCTGTGCTGGGAGAGTTTTCAGAAAGAACAGTTCACAATGGGTTTTTCCTGCTTTCCTCACCAGCTCCGTACCTGGATTCCATCCAGAGAAGCACAAAGAACCTGAAGCTCACACCATCCAACCTCCGGGTTGGACCAGTGCTCCAGGTGGGTCCACAGTGGTGCTTAGTGATGGGATAAATACTGTCCCTTAACCTGCTCCTTTGAGCACAGCCCCAAGAGCAGTGCTACCACCTTTGTTCCCAGAGAGAAGGATCTTCCTCCTCCTTTTGTGCNTCCCACCAATGGTTCACAGCATTTAGATGGATAGGACTTCTGTGTGGCATTACCACTTGTTTTCTTTAATTCTGCTATTTTCATACAATACAGATGTCAGTACAATAATTCCCTTAGTTAGTACACTGACTTTAATTCAGTAAAACAATGGGTAAGCAATCAGATTAATAACCTCAACCCTGACCGAGTGTGATAACAAGTCTATGTGGTTTTCCTTTGAATTGCATCTACACCAAAACTCACTGTATACACACAATAATTAGCTTAAATTCAACATGTAAACGTATTTTGATTTTCCCCTTTTCTCAAAATTTAATTCTATTTTTGTGTACTCAGATTACAGATATTTCCATCTTAATATAGACCAATTGAAATTTCTTCATTGAGTTTCTCTGACCCTTGCACATGAACCATACACCTGCCCGCTCCTCTGGAAAGCCATCCAGCAGGACAAGTTCTGAAGAAGAGAGACAGAAAGAAGAAAAGCAACAAGAAGGTGATAATCTTTTTGAAACAGATCTTCTATGATATACTTTTAAAGCAGGGACTTAAAAAAGGATATGCACATCGAGCTTTGAATGGAAAAATAATTTAAATGTGAACTTGCAGGAAGGGTTCCCTGCTGTTTGTTCCTCAAAATACAATCAACATGACATGTAGTTTGGTTAAAGTAGCAAAACTAGTCCAGTCCTTCTTTTTAAACCGATTTTCTCAGCAATCTGTAATAGAAATGATCTGTCCTTCCAAAGTGTACTTCATACTTCCACAAATAGTAAATGCAATTGCTGGTAGGACAGGGATTACTCCATGAATTCCTGAGATAAGGGAAAAGTGCTCTGCTTAAGAGGACAGAACTTCTAGTAGGTTCTTCAACTAGTGGTCTGGGACTACTTATGCTAAATATCCTTATTAGTGGCCTGGACACACATTTCAGAAGATACTACAGAAACTCGCATATAGCACTAAGTTAGANCAGCCCCAGCTAGAGATTTATGAGTGGAGTGTCTCTTCCTGCACTACCAGAAGCGGATCAGTCTGCTGTGCTGTTCTGTACAATGTTTGCACCCACAGGACAGTGGGATGTGTCTTCTGGGACGGATGGCAACACACCTCTGAATGTACGGAGGTGTTCTGAGGTCATGGAAAACATCTCCCAAGCACTCAACAGCCTTGAGGAAAGGAAGGTGCAATGCAAAGATTTTTGAAGCCCGTTTACTATTATAGCTCTCAAACACCCAGTTTGAGGAAGTTTCAAGGATGCTAAGTTACTGTCTCTCCCACCAATGGTTCACAGCATTTAGATGGATAGGACTTCTGTGTGGCATTACCACTTGTTTTCTTTAATTCTGCTATTTTCATACAATACAGATGTCAGTACAATAATTCCCTTAGTTAGTACACTGACTTTAATTCAGTAAAACAATGGGTAAGCAATCAGATTAATAACCTCAACCCTGACCGAGTGTGATAACAAGTCTATGTGGTTTTCCTTTGAATTGCATCTACACCAAAACTCACTGTATACACAAAATAACTAGCTTAAATTCAACATGTAAACGTATTTTGATTTT
>VYZS01078464.1:917-14298 GCA_013400695.1 Neodrepanis coruscans | reverse complement strand
CCTCTTTATCTATACAGAAGAATGCAAACATGTGAAGGACAGGCCGTTTTCTACCCTTAATATTCTAAGTTACTCAGCTACCCAGCTATAGTGAAATCCCAAATATTAAGCATACCCCTTAGGGCATCATTGGCAAGCCTGGTATTTTCCCTTTTTGCCCTTCCAAACTATTATAGAGTTCTATCAACCAATCCTGCTAGCTCTTGTGCTAGAACCCTAGCTAACCCTGTGCTAACCCTAACACTAGAAACCTTTTTCCCCTCTGAAAGGTGCATCCCATTAGGTGTCAGTAGATAAGTGTTGCACAGGCCATCCCATGGTCTAAAATTCCCAAATTTTTGTGATGAAACCACTCTCAGAGCCATGTGTTGATCTGATGGATCTACCTGTTCCTTTGAATATTATTCCTTGCTACTGGAAGGATCAAAAACACTACCTGTGGTCCTGATCCTTAAACCAATCATCCCAAGGCCCTGAAATGTATTCTAATTGCCCTTGGACTTCTCTTTTTTATTTCATCATTTCTGACTTAAAGAACCAATAATGAATAATCAGGACTTAGTAAACTGNCCAGTGATGTCAAATCTCTGTGACCGGACCAAAAATTCAAGCTTCTCTTCTTTGTTCTTCACACTATGTGCGTTGGAATAGAAACATTTCAGGTGGGGTTTGTGGTAGCCAACAAAAGATCAAGCAATCCCACTACAGCTCAGTTCCTCAAGTCTTGACAGAACATCCCATTCCTTATCACTGGTGTTGCCGTCAGGCCCCGGTTGGGCCAAGATAAGACGTGAGACAAACTCGCAGTGAAGGGAGAGAGCAGCTTTACTAGTGGTGTCCGATGGTCCAAAAGAGGTAATTCATAACAATCTCTCCAATTTTGTAACCTCTAGTGCCCACCCCTTTTACCTATCCAACTAAACCCCATCTTACTATTATGCCCCTAAAACACCCAACAGGATGGTCCCTTATTGCTTATCCCCACCCCCTGTTAGTCCCCACCAGGCCTAGAAGCCCAGCTCTCTATATTTTGGTTTAGCTACCTCTTTATCTATACAGAAGAATGCAAACATGTGAAGGACAGGCCGTTTTCTACCCTTAATATTCTAAGTTACTCAGCTACCCAGCTATAGTGAAATCCCAAATATTAAGCATACCCCTTAGGGCATCATTGGCAAGCCTGGTATTTTCCCTTTTTGCCCTTCCAAACTATTATAGAGTTCTATCAACCAATCCTGCTAGCTCTTGTGCTAGAACCCTAGCTAACCCTGTGCTAACCCTAACACTAGAAACCTTTTTCCCCTCTGAAAGGTGCATCCCATTAGGTGTCAGTAGATAAGTGTTGCACAGGCCATCCCATGGTCTAAAATTCCCAAATTTTTGTGATGAAACCACTCTCAGAGCCATGTGTTGATCTGATGGATCTACCTGTTCCTTTGAATATTATTCCTTGCTACTGGAAGGATCAAAAACACTACCTGTGGTCCTGATCCTTAAACCAATCATCCCAAGGCCCTGAAATGTATTCTAATTGCCCTTGGACTTCTCTTTTTTATTTCATCATTTCTGACTTAAAGAACCAATAATGAATAATCAGGACTTAGTAAACTGGAGAGTTTTCTAGTAATGTCCCTTACCTGAGCCCTTGGGAAGCAGCAGACCTCCCTGTGGTTTGGGTCCAGTCTGCCTATTAGGTGTTCCATTCTTCTTAGAAGGGAGTCATCTACAAGGACTAGTCTTCTTTTCCTCTTAACAGATGAGGTCATAATGCAGGAGCAGATTGTGTTGCCCTAGTTGGCCCATCCATCCCAGAAGGACCTTCATCCACCTTATCAGTTAACTGTCTATCTGGTTCCAGGGCTTCATACCCTCTGTCAAAAGTATCAGTCCTACCTGTTATCGTCATGATTTCAAGGAAGATATTTCCTTCTAATACAGGGAGTGACCAGGTTCCAGCGTCATGTTAACAAGAGCATTGACTAGGTACTTGACAGGGTTCTGAGTCCATCTGCCTCCCTACTACAATGGAAGTTTGAGACTCCTGAACTAAAGTATCTCTGATAATGACTCATCAATCTCACATTCATTCTCTCAAATGCTGCATAGTCTATTCACTTCCTCCTACAGTTCCTCCACCTGGTGATGCAGCTCATCAAAAACAGCACACTTGCAAAAGGAATAATTGTTAGCCTCAGCCTCACAGAGAGGCATCAGGCACTCATGGCAACCTGAGAACTGGTGAGCTACTTCTACCATCAGGTCTGGCTGGCTGGAGGCCTCTGATATGCCTACAGCAGCTAGAGGAATGAGCTCTGCAGCATGTCAAAACCACACCAGAGAGAGGGTACACTGTGCAAACTGCCACCCCATGTCCTTCTGACGCACCACACCCTGTTTGCCCACTCCTGTTCACCATGTTCCGGGTCACTTGCACTCTCTAGAGCCATTCAAACCTTTCTCATACTAGGAGCAGCAGTTCTGCTAGAAAGAGGATAAAGACCGTTGCTGTTGCATGAAATCCATAAAAGGGACTGACAACAATAAGGATAATTTGATCACCTGCTTTTAAAAGAAGATGAATATTTGATGATGATGGAGATGATTGACAGCCAAGAAGAACCCCCAAAGCTTTGCTAATTCAGTCTTACAAAATCATATATTGCTAAACTCATAGTTATTCATATGCTTGGACAAATGGTAGTATTGTGGAGAGATAAGACACAAGCCAAGACAGCATTCATGTACAATTGTCATGGTTTCATTCTGGCCAGCAACTCAGCCCCAGATAGCCACTCACTCACTTCCCCTCAGTGGGATGGGGGAGAGTGATAGAAGGGCAAAAGTGAAAACTCATTGTTTGAAATCAAGGCAGTTTAATAGGTGAAGAAAAAGCTGTGCATAAAAGCAAGGAAAGCCAAGGGATGAATTCCCCTTTTCCCATGAGCAGGAAGGCATTCAGCCATACCCATGACAGCAGGGCTCCACCATGCCTTACTGACTTGGGAAGACAAATAGCATCAGTTTGAATTTCCCCCTCTTTCTCGTTCTTCCTCCAGTGTTAAATGCTAAGCACAATGCCATTTGGTCAGGAATATCCCTCAGGTCACTTGGGGCTGGCTGTCCCAGCTGTGTCCTCTCCCAAATCCTTGTACCCGTTCAACTGCTTGCTGCCCGAGCACAAGTTGAGAAGTCCTTGGTTTCAACTAACTGCTGTCTAGTATCAGCTAAAAGATGTATCTTCTCAACATTATCCTCATTCTAAGCCCAAAAAATGATACTGTAGCAACTCCTGGGGAAAAAACAAACTCAATTTCTGCCCAAACCAGGACAATAAAGAACATAAATTGAGTTCAGTTTCTAAAAGAGGTTCCTACTCCAGCTACACTTCTAGGTGTAGCACACCAACTGTGTTTTCAAGACTGACTGATACACATGACATTGTACAACCTGGCTGCCTGAACACAGGGAAGCAAGACAGATCTTCCAGCCCTCTGTTCCTTTGTGCAGACCTCCACAAGCATGGCACGTAACACATGCTTCTCCTTATCCACATAGCTCCTTTATCTGTTCACTCATTTTTTTTCTCCCAGTTCCACCTGAGGTCAATGGAAATAGATTTCCAGCAATCTCAGTTAAAAAAAAAAAAAATTACTTGATAGAGTAGCAGCAGTTTGATTAGAAAAAAAAAAAAGAGGACAAATAATTCCTGTTCTTGCCGTTTTCCGATTCCTATCACAAGATGGTATGCACTGACAGCAAGGAATATTAGGAAAAAAAGTCAGAAAGGCAGCCTGTGAAGAGAAACCTTATTTCACACGTCAGAGCTTGTAAGACAGTGTGAATCAAATCAGTGATTTTTAGCTTAAAAGGAACAAACAAGACATCCTAATTACTGTTTATTCATTCAGAACATTAGTTTTGTCACAATAGGGAGGAGATAGCTACTTAAACAGAATGTGCATCTGAGCAGTAGCAGTTAGGGTGCTCCAGGATACTTCCACAGTCATTCCTGAATTTAAAACTCAAGGAATGCAAAGGCAAGCAAATGTTTCAATTCTTCAACCCCTGGGCTTCATGGCTGTGATTGGTGATTTAAAACACAAGTCATGTTATTCATCAGCTAGATTGTTATCAATATGCCTCCTTCAATCAAACCCTTCCAACTTCTACCCATATTTCAAATCTGATCGAGTTCCAGACAGAAGCCAAATTCTTGGGGAAAAGTTTGTATTAAAAAAAGCAAGGAAAACTAGAGTTCACACAATACTGCAGCACTCCAGATACATCTCTCAGCTGCTCCATCAATATTTCCAGCTGATTTCCACTTGGTATTTAGCAGAGTCAAATTTCAGCATACAGAAACCAAACAGGAGTGTCATGTTATGGCTGGGAATACCAAAAGTATTTAAGTGCTAATATGAAGCTTTATGTACTAATTTTTTATAACAATAGGGTAGCTAGACTTGCAGCAATACAAACCTTTAATTTATGTGCCAGTCACACACCACTTGTGGGATCTCCTGTGCTGTGTGGGCTTCTTTACACTTCAGTATTAGCAGTTAAGGGATGTCAAGAGTATAGTTGTTTCCTTCACAGCACAAGCAAAATCAAGAGTACCACAAAACCCTGCCTAAACTTTCACCCTACCTGGGTCCCCTGCTTTCTGTCAAGTCAGTGCCAGCATGCAGCACTCAGACACTGGCTCCATCGGCATATCCTAGGTTTGTGGGTCCACCCCAAAACATGCACCCATCCTCTGCCCACCTGACATCCCTGCCCGAACCTGAGGTCTCCTGCTTACCTGGTAGTCCAGCTTTATATTTCTGGGGAATACCCATGCATACCTGGGTTTGGAGGTTGCTGCCCCTGTAGCCAGCCCTCCAGATCCACATATTGCGCTGAGACCCTTATGCATCACCCCATCAGCTGGCACCATCTCAGTGACCCCCTCCAACACCCCACACCCTTGGGATTCCAGCCTCACTAGTTGCCAAGTCCCGGTTTGCTGCAGTTTCCCCAGAGCCTCTTCACTTGTTGGTTTGCTGTCTTTCTGTCACTGAACAGAATCATAGAATATGTCGAGTTGAAGGGACTCACAAGGATCATCAAGTCTGACGCCCTTCTCCTCTCAGGATTCCCTCCTGGAGGGAGTTGGCAGCCCTCCATTTTTTATTTCTGACTATCCCCCTTTTCCTTAGTATCCCATTTGATGAGGTCCTCAATTAGATAACCTTTCCAAAGTGAACATGACCCCACTCTCTTATTAATTAATCTGACTGACCAGACCTGGCTCTTGTTACTATCTCTCTTACCCTCTGTGAGGCAGGTTCATGTCGTTGTTCGTGTTGTTCCTCTTTTCCTACTAGTCCCTTCTGCATCTAAAAGGTCCTTGACCAGAAATGTTTCTAGGAGCAGCAGGTTCTGTCTTTGCTCTCCATGATTACACTTTTCTTGAAAACCACTAAAAATATCCCTTTTGCTTCATCTGTCCAAAAAGCAGCAAAAGGACAACTTGGCAGTGAAAAAAAATATTAAAGGACACTTCTACCTTGGCTGACAGCTTTCATTAGCAGCCATATGTCTTTCACTGCAACTTTTCAGAAATACTCAGCTCTCTAGCCACCCCACCCTTGGAGGGATGGTCCTCATACTTTATTTAAGAGGCAAGAACATGGGATCTTCATGCAGCACATGCCAGTTGCCTCCAGGTAGTTTAGGAAAAAGCTGCAGCACACTGACAACTTGTCTAGGTATTATTGGATGTCTTTGCATACAGAAAGGCTTCAACATGTGCCTTCCCACTGCTGCTGCTTGGTTTTAGCTGTGGCAAGCATGGTTGCTACTGAAGCACACCTAATGGCAAAAATAAATACTCCACATGACAGAAAGCACAAACACTAGGGAGATACACATAATTATTTAAGGTGTTACCCCAACACACCAACAACTGCTTAGGTATCCTTGCTTGTTCTACCTATTTTATAAGTTTTATTTGTGGTGGTAAATTCTGTTAGAAGTGTCACCGAATTCCTTGTAGGAAGTCAGGGTGATAAATGCCTTCTCCATTCTCAACAGTTCAAAAGCACTTTTGTTCTTTAGTGATCCTCGTATCATCACGTTAACGAAGAGCACCAGAAAATGAACAGCCTTATTAAGCATCATCAAGGCTTTGTAATTAGATACAGCAAGGCTTTATATGGGATCACAGTTTAAATCCAAGTATTCTTGACTTCACGTCTATTGAAGCCAGTCCTATTTTGTACAACATTGAGCATATAGTGTAACTCGGGGAACTACAGCTGTGACACAGTTAATGATCTCAATAAATCCTACTTAAGGAGAGACAAGAGAATTATGCAAATTACTATTTCTATGCCACATACACTTGATAACTGAAGATATACCACAACAAGCTTCAGAACATATTTTTTAACCCAGACACTTGAAAAATTTATGAGAAGAGTTTACAGAATTTCACTTCAGACAAGAAGCAGTTGCAGAACATTTATTATGAACCTAATATTAAAGGAAGTGTACAGAAGCATATGTACAAAAAGGGTGATTAAAAACTCAAGGAAGATGACAGATTTTTCAAATATAGCTGTGACTGTGACAAAGAATTACTTTTCTGAACAGACCTTTCTAAAACATCGTGATAAAACCCTCTGTCACTCACACTTGGCAGCTAGATAAGATGTCTTCCATTAGCCTCTTGTAGACCCAGGCATCACCTTTAAGTCGTTGTCGCCGAATACCTATTACTTCAGGTTTACTGAGTTGGCACACTTCTAACTCAAACTCCATAGTTACTTTACCAAAATCTGACCGTGTTTGACATTTCAGGGAATAACTATACACAAAAAAAAGGGAAAACAGAAAAATCATTGTACCATTTAATGTTTGTTTCACAATGCAATTTTGAATTAATAAAAGCACTTTAGAGAAAATATCCCATTGCTACTCAAAACCAAGAAACAACAATTTAGCACAATTTAGCCAACTGAGAGCTTTGTCAATACTTTAGTCTCAGAGCACTACTGTTATCACTATGCCCAAAGGCTAGCATACAGCACCAATGTTCAACCTAACCACAGGAAACCCCGCTAGCCACAGATCCCCATCCTCAGAACTGGAATGTTGGAAAGTTCCCATGTTTTTTCTAGACAAGACTACTCTCCTCTCTGCTGGTTACAGCTCAGATGGTGTGAAATCTGAATGCAGTTTGAATCATTACAACAAGAGAAGGTGCTGCTGAGCAATCCAGCATCCTTTCTAACATCCCTAGCATCCCTAACCCTAACCCATCCAGATTCTGAACTGGAAATGTATTAGAAGCTGATGTATACTCTGGTGTTTTACAATCTCCGTCATTGAAATACTCAGGAAATTGAGAAAACACATATTGAAAAGTGAGCACAATGTTTATTTCATGTGATGGGAACTCAGGAAGTAGACACTCATTTTGATCAGAAGTAAGAGCCAATCTCACCTATCACTACCTAAGTCTAGTAAGCAAACCCTACAAATTAAAATAATCCGCAAAGATTTGTGGATTATGCACAGTTTTTAAAATACACTGACATCTTGGCTAAGGGTTAATATTTTTTAGCTGCCAAAAATGAGGGTTAAAAGGTTAATCTCCAAATTCATTATTTCTCTAAATTGTCCCATTTGGTGTTATGAGTTAGATTTTCTTTTTTGTAAAAATCTTCCTGTTACCACCATGATGCCAGCAAACTGAGGAAGGCCAAGTTAAGAACAAAATTCCTCAGCAGGGGTTGCAGCAGGGTGGGCTGGGAGGCACTGGTGCAGGGAGTCTGCAGTGCCTGGAGGCCGCAATTTGGGAAGTGTGGCCGGTGGGGGCAACAAGGAAGGCAGCATAGGGAAGCAAAGCAAGGAAAGTCTGCAAAAAGGAGAGACAGCTTGCCCTGCCCTGTGCAAGTGCCATTGGGGTAGCCAGCATGCAGCTGGTGAGAAGTTTCCAATCTGGAACTTGCTCTCTGCCTCTCTCTGAACAGGACTTCAGAGGCAGTGTGACTTCACCCCCAGCATCTCTACAGCAGCCCTGATGCTACCTGCCTGAGCTCAGCTTGGACCCACTGGAGGGAGACACCATCCACAAAGGTTTCCTTCCCTCTTTCTACCTGGAGAGTTGGCGAGAACACATCTGTCCGTGATATTGCTGCACTGTGTTCTATAGATGCCACCAGACACAATTGTTCTGTAACCGTGGAACTCCCTTACTGGCCTCTCAGCCCCTTCATCTCTCAGAGGTGTGCCAGCGTTTTCTTCTGCTGGACAAAAAGTTAAAAATACACCCAGGCAGGAAAGGATGTTTCTTTTTGTTTCACTACAAGTTTTCAGTTGTTCTTGAGTTATTATTTTGTATTCCGTGTTTTATCACATATACATATATATATATATATATATATATATATGTAATAAAAGAACTGTTGTTCCTTTTTCTATATGTTGTGGTCTCTTGTTTTCATATTTAATTTGTTCAGTTGTCTTAAATCCTATACATCTGATCATGTGACTACCCACACAAACCTTTTTTACATAAAATTTCATATGAGACACAGGCTGACATGAATTTTGCCTCACTATTATTGTTTGATATCTATCAGTCAAAAAGCTCTGCTAGAGCTCACTCAACACAGTTTTGCACTGTGGACAAATTTTACTGCACACATTCATTTAGTGGTTTGTATACTTTCTGCAAGATTATTTTACAATGGGGCCAAGAAAGTAACTTCAAATACTTTATTTTATCAAGGATTGAATACCCACTATTTCTACAACTACAAGTAAATTGAAGTCATCATATTTTACACTTACCCCTTCTGAACATAATCCACATGCTTCTTCGAAAGAACAGTGATTATTTCATTCAATAGTTGGTCTGGATTCAGTAGCTGAGTGGTGGTAACATTACAGTGTGCCTAGAAGTAGTCAGCTTGTTAAAACAATTCAAGGAAAAAAAAATCTCTCCTAAAATTGAAGATATTGCAAAAATTTTTCAAAAAGTAAGTTTCAGAACAGCTAATCATGTGACAAATACTTCAGCTTGCCAAAATAATCACCCTATTGTGTGACTTACAGGTAGGTGGGAGATGGCCTAAAGCTGAGACTGTTTCCAATATCAAGGAATAGGCATGGTACCATGCAACTTTTCATATATAAAGAAAGAATGTAACTTACTACTCAAAAGTTTACTGTTATAAGGGCTATCTATCACATCTAGTACTTTATGTAAAGAGCCTATGCACTAAGCGACCTCTTGAACAGCTTGCAGATGCCCACAGGTAACAAAAGGAAGCATATGGCAATAATAAGACACCAACACATCCTATCTAGCTTCTTAAGTCACAGAAGCAACCAAGAGAAGACTGTAAAACAGCTGCAGAAATGAACATAGGTTGAGGATGCCAAGTCAAAGAGTGGTTCTTGAGGTTCTCACTCAGACTAAAATGTATGCAACTCCCTTACAGAACTGCTGGAACACTGAAATACATTCTGCTGGAACACTGAAATACATTCTGTTTGCTGTGCTATACTCCAGCATCCCTAGACATGCGTCAGGAATTTTGCATATACTATAGATAAAGAAACTTAAATACCGTTAAAGGAAAGAGGCTAAAAGCACTGAGAATATTTAGCTTTCAGTTGCTCAGGTTCCTGGACTATTTGCCCAGTCTAGACGCTCATCTAATAGGCTGGTCAGGTTTGTAGCCCAATGTATGTCCTGAAATTGTACAACTGCCACCTTGTCTCTGACAAGTGCCTCCTGGAAAAACTTCTAGCCGGAAGAGAGTGGCTGAATTCCCTGTACACAGGCCACGAAGTGCAAAGTGGTCCTGTAAACAGACAGCTGTCACAGTGCAGTAGATGTCCCAGCAGCCAGTCAGCTGAAGGGACATATTATTGGCTTCTAAACTGATTACACTTCAGTAAACAACCTGCCCTCCTTCACAGTAGTCACATTTTTCAAACATGCTGTCAACAAGTTCAACTACAAATTCCTCATTGTGGAGCTTCTGCAGTATATAGGTTGTGTTTGAGTGATGTATACAGAATAATAAAACACCTAGGTTTTAAATGAACCTCTGCAGATCATCTAGTCATGCCCCTGACAAGGCAGGGTCGCCCAGAGCACGTGACAAAGGAACAAGTTCAGGAGAGACTCCACAACCTCCATAGCCTGTTCCAGTGCTCTGCCACCTTCAATGGAAAGAAGTTCTTCCTCATGTTGAGGTGAAACTTTCAGTGGTTTAAGTTTATGGCCATTACTCCTCTTCCTATCTCTGAACACCACTGAAGAGTCTGGCACCATACCCTGACATTCCTCTGTGGTATCGGTATGTACTGATGACACCCCCCAAGTTTTCTCTCCTCCGGAGTAACCAGGCCCAGCTCTCACAGTCTATCCTTATCAGAGATGTTCTAGACCTCTCACCATCCTTGTGCCTTCTATTGGACCCTCTCCAGTAGCTTCTTGTCTTTCTTGTACTGAGGAGCTCATAACTGGACACAGTACTCCAGATGTGGCCTCACTAGGGCTGAGTAGAATTGGAAGACCACCCCTTTTGACCTGCTGGTCACACTCTTTCTGGTGCACCTCAGTATCCCATTGGCCCTACTACAAGCAAGGACACACTGCTAGCTCATGGTCAACTTGTCATCCTCAGGTCTTTCTCTGCAAAGCTGCTCTCTTGTAGGTCACGCCCAATCTGTTTTGGTACTTGAGTTCCTCCTCAGGTGCGTGATCTGCACTTGCCCTTGTTGAACCTCAAAGTCTCCACCCAACTCTCCAGCCTATCGAGGTCCCGCTGAATGGTAGCACAGACTTCAGGTGGATCAGATTCAAAACCAAGCCAAAGGCGGCATTCAGCAATTCTGCCTTCTCTATGTCTTCTGTTACCAGGACTCAACAGTATTCCCACATCTTATTTTCCTTTTGCTGATGATGTACTTGTAGAAGCCCTTCTTGCTGTCATGGGTATCCCTTGCTAGACTCAATTCAAAGTGAGCCTTGGCCTTCCTTCTGACAGTATTCCTACAGTCCTTCTGTGAGGCCTGCCCCTTTTTCCACAGCCCATACGTTTCTTTCTTCTTCCATTTGAGTTTTGCTAGAAGCTCCCTGCTCATGCATGCAGGTTTCCTGCTCCCTTTGCCCAATTTCTTTATCATGAGAATACAGTGGTATTAAGCTTGAAGGAAATGATGCTTGAATACTGACTGGCTCATTGGACCCTTCTCTTCTGGAGCTCTATCCCATGGGATTCCTCTAAGTGGATCTTTGAGAAAATCAAAATTCTCTGAAATTTAGGGTTCTAATCCTGTTACCATTTTGCTTCCTCCACACAGGATCCTGATTTCTGCTATCTCATGGTCACTACAGCCAAGGCTGTCCCCAGCATTGATATCTTCAACTAGTCCCTCCTGTTTTGTTAGTATAAGATCCAGCAACACACCTTTCCTTGTTTTCTCTTCTACCACTTACATCGAAAAGTTATCTTCAGTGATCTGCAGGAACTTCTTGAACTGTGTGTGAGCCAAGTTGTCCATCCAACCAGGGCTGAAGTCCCCCAAGATAACCAGGGCCTGTGACTCTGAGGCTACTTCCAGCTGTCCACAGAAAGCCTCAACTTCTTCCTCCTGATCAGGTGGACTATAATAAACACCCACAACAGTGTCACCCATATCAGACTATCCTTTAATTCTCATTCAAACTCTTAATTCATTCGTCTGTCCCTGGGTAGAGCTCAGTGTTTCAGTTGCTCTCTCATATAAAGAGGAACTCCACCTGCCTATTTTTTCACTTGCAGTATCACCTGTACCCAGACATAAAAATACTAGTGGGTAGTAGTCTGTGCTCTTGATAAGTTGGGGTACCCTCTTGCCAACATCATGGATCCTAACCCCCAGCAGGCAGCAAACTTTTTGTGACTGAGGAAGCCGATGGGTGTCTCACTACCCCTTAATAGTGTTGCCCACTACAAGTACTTGATGTTCATTTTCATGGTAACTGCTGTGTGCTGCTCCTGCTGCAGGTTCTCCTTGATGGCCTTGCTTGTGGACATCTAAAGCCTTGAAAGCATCATATGTTTTTGGTCTAGATGTTAGAGAGTGGAGGTTGAATTGGACTACTGCTTTTCTGGGTCATCAGGGTCTAAGGTATCTCCTGCTCAGCGGTATCCA
The DNA here is from genome assembly GCA_013400695.1 of Neodrepanis coruscans. Lineage (NCBI taxonomy): Eukaryota > Metazoa > Chordata > Aves > Passeriformes > Philepittidae > Neodrepanis > Neodrepanis coruscans. The sequence goes on along the minus strand of VYZS01078464.1, from coordinate 2,094 downwards.
TTGTAGGTTGTTGGTTCTGAAACCAAACCTCTGTCTGTTTCAGCCCCTCTAGCACTGCACAATCTGTTAATTGTGTCTTATAATTTGGCCAGCTGCAACAACCAGCCATTAAACTGACACACTTCATGCAGAGTGTGTCTCTCTTTTCTCCAGCAGAAGTACCTGGGCATCTATTGCAAGCTACCACCTGTACTTACAGCTCCATCCTTACTAGTTAGTCCTGGTTGGAAGCATCAGATTTCTCAGGAGTTTCTCAGTAGACACATTTGTTTTGGCTTCAAGACAAGTGCCCATCATTATGGCAGAGACCTAAAGCACTTAGCACTTACCAGAGCTGTGGACCTACTCGAAGAGTGCAGCACTTTCCCCACACATCCTGCCCATGCAAACTGCCACAACACCTCCTCTGCCACACTATGTCCTGTTTGTCCACCTTGTTCGCCCTGTGCTCCCTGGAGCTTTTAGATCTCCCTTGCTGCTTCTGGTAACACCCACTCAATATCTGGTTTGCTGCTGAGGCCTTCTGCGTCCTGAGATCAAGAACCCTCCTGTACAACTCGACCTTATGCTCACACATGGACTTTGCTGCTGCCTCACCCAACTGACTGGTCTGTTCACTACATTTGTATCATGCTAATGCCATGTGATCTGTATTTTACAAAGCTGATACTAACCTCATGAATCAATTTCAGTAAGGACAAATTTTTAATGAAATACTAAAGTGCTCAGTGCAACACACTACCTGAGGAACTGCTTTTTTTATGGCTATGTAGAGAAGAAGTAGCCAACTGTCTTGGATGCAGAGACATTGAAATTTAAACAACGAAAACTAGGATTAGGGTTAGGGGACACAGTCAGAAATTCTTTCACAAGGTCTAGTTATTTAGGCTCTAAGTGTAATTTCAGTTTCCCTAGACATCTATAGTTTACCCCAGAACAGACATACTACTTCTGGACTACAGAAACCTAAGCAAGGTATGTTAGCATTTTTTAGTAGGAGAGCCAGCAGTATTGCGATATGAATAACATGATGAAAAACTGTCAGCCCTTTAAAACCATCCTCCTTCTCATATAGTTTAGATGGGCTATAAGCAACAATACTAAACTCCTCCCTGTATCTGTTGATTTGCTGAGTCAAAACTAACAGATATCCCAGTGTGATAACTGGGACTCTGTC
>VYZS01078463.1:9753-40007 GCA_013400695.1 Neodrepanis coruscans | reverse complement strand
ATTTAGGTGATAGAGTCTATGTTTGGAAATGTTTGGACAAAACAAATATTTCAGGTCAGAGATCCTGAAATCCCCTTTAAGGCATAACTTAAGAATCACTGGCAGGAAACAAACTTTCTTAGATTTGTATTGCCTGAACAAGCAAATACTCCTAAAACTCATCTCTTGGCCCACTGTTGCATCCATGTTACAACAGGCTTCAAGTGGAAGTAATCAGAGGCAACACAAGTATCAGTTTGTCCTTACTAGGGTAAAACCAAAATACACAGCACTGTATAATGGCAGCATTGATTTTGCACACCTGATTCTAAGGCAGTGGTTATNTAGGTACATGTTTGCGCATACACATATCTCAGTGTATGTGTGTTGACTTGAACACCCTATAGCAAATACAAAATATGTTTTATTATCCTGAATGAATAATTGTTGTTATTTTCATGATTATGGTTGATTATTCATTAATCTAACATTTAAGTGGTGCTATGATTAAGTGCTGCTAAATCCTTTAGACATAAACTGTTGACCAAGTCTGAGCCTAAGTTTGGATCCAGGCATACCCAGACTGAGTTTAGAAGGCAAGGGGGTCCACTCTGCATCTTGTGAGTCAATGAAAGGTTCACCTTACCATTTTCTCCTTTAAACCTTTTACATCCCCACCCTCCATACAAATCTCTCTAACTTGATTTTAATTTGCTTTTCCTTTTCCTTTATATGTATTATCCATGTGGTAAGTAAGAGAGTGAACCCNCAAAATACACAGCACTGTATAATGGCAGCATTGATTTTGCACACCTGATTCTAAGGCAGTGGTTATTATTATAGTGGAGCTTTGACCATTATCTTGCTAGTGGTCTGTGGCTTTTGTTGTTGTTGCAGTCTTAGGTGTACATCTAAAGATGGTTCCAGCTCTGATACCAGTTACACACATCCTCAACATATTCTGCACAGGATTGAGTTATTGGTCCTTTTTATCTGATGTTTGAATTATACTGTTCTGGCTTTTTTCAATACTGGGGTGTAACATGTACCATTTGTTTGGACTAAAGAAATACATTGTAATAGCAAAATTCATTGTTTGCATAACTGAAGTCTTAAGAGCAAATCATTGCTATCAGCCTGGTGACAAAGGTATCAACATTGATAGTCTAATTAATATAATTATTACAGGAAAAGCCACATAAATTAGTAGTTAAAACAGCTGTATGAAGACTTCCGAGTACCTACTCTTGTTCTCTGGTGTTAGAATCACCCTTCCACTTCCCCTCTGGCCCCAAAGGCTGAGACTGAAAAAGGAGAGTTATGGTGATTTGTTGGTGTCCTTTTTTCTTCAGTGGGAGAAATTTGATGCTGGGGACTCAGTGTAGGGTCTGTGATTGGATCTATTTTTATATATCCTGCCATACACGTCTTCCTCTTTCTGTATTGCTTCACAATTCCTTATTATAATAAAATTCTGTCTGTGGTTTAGTTTATTCTATGTTAGATACTTGCTTTTGGTTCTCTCTTTCTCTCTCTCTGTTGGTTTTTTTTTTGTTTGTTTTTTTTTTTTACTCCTTAAAACTGGTTTTATCCAGCTCCCAAGGCTGCATTCCTTTAGTGACTGGTGATTGACTACTGGTGATTTGTTTACGACCCTGTGGTCTCTACTATCATTGGGTGCCTGTACTTTGTCTCTGCTATCATCCTGCGCTAATACTCTTCCAGGTGCTTCCAGGTCACATACACAGAAAAATGACCTATTTGTACTCATTGTAGTTACATAAAACACTACTGTAACAGTATAGCATACAATTGCACAAAGTTAACTAATGTTAAAACAAGTTAGATAATTTTGTACCTAATCTGATTGTTGGGCAACTGCTGTTAGAGCTAAACAAACAAATGCAAAGCCCCACTTATGCCAAAACAAGCTCAGACAAAGCAACTCTTGCCAAATCTCAGCCTTGAAGCAGTACAAAACTAAACCACAGCCTCTTGCCTCTGTACCAGCAATGGTAACAACTCTACTTGGGCTTCGAGGCTACACTGTCAAGATACAGTTTCCTGACTGCATTTCTATTTGTGACTCCATGAGTTTTACATCTATCAAGATATGTTTTCTCTGATGTAGCTTGATATGCTTTAATATATAATATCTTGATTGTATTATCTAGGGATAGAGTCCTGATAGTTTTATCTGGACTCTATCTGGGGATAGAGTTCTAATAATTTTAGCACATTCCAATATGATTCTTTTCTAGGGCTAATGACTAGATATTTCCCTGTTCTAGAAACCTTCCAAATTCCCTTTATACATTAATGGCAATACAATACATGTATACAACTTTTTTTTTTTCTGACTGCTTGTCCTTAATATATGTCTAATTATGGCATATTACTGGCATGAATTTAAATCTGATCCTCTTCAGGTTGCGATACCATGCCCTTAGAAATGAAGGATGGAAGCAAGAATGCCCAGCCTGTGAGTGAAGTATGAATGCATAACTCCAGTGCCAGCCATATTTGGCTGACTGTTGGAAGTTCAGTGTTAAGTGTATTGAATATGAACCTGTGAACATCCATGGGAACAAACTTCTGGACAGATAATCCCAGTATGCAGGTCTGCAAGTGAATTTAGAGATCATGAGGGGATAAAAGGATGAGTGGTTTGAGATTCTGATCATTGTGTGCAGGGGATATGATTCTGGATATTTGCTTGAGCCAAAATGTAGTGAAAAATCAGAAGATGGGAAGACTGCTTCAAATAAATATCCATGCAAAGAGATTGATAAATGGATGAGTTAGTCTAAGAATCACTTGTGGATCAGACGTGAAAGTTTATGAGAGACAGGATTAGAAAACTGAATGAAAGAATGGTGGTTATGCCTGTTAGAGAGATTGCCAACCTGAAGTGATACAATCAGTAAGAGCAAACATCAGTGCCCAACAGAAACAAGAAGATTAGGAAAACAGGAAAGGGGAAAGAAGACATAGGGATAGAAAACCATATAATGCATTAACATGATGACTGGAAATACACCCCACATACATGACTCCATATGTTACTGACTCAGCTGGAGGCCTTTGCTTCCAGGGTTTAGTGACCATGACCAGCCTCAAAGGTCTGAAGATGAAGCAACAGTTGCAAGTGCTGAATGACCTTCAGTCATTCTGCCGCACAAGTGGTGCACGAAAATCATGAAAACTGTTACAGAGGCATTACAGAAGACAGTGAACAAGAGCAGGAAGAACTGACATTACCAGTTATCCCTGACCTTGACAGTTTTAAGAACCTCAAGTTGATTGGTATCTGGGATTTAGGCCTTTGAAACACTTTTCTGCAATAAAGGTGCTGTTTATTATGTCCTTACCTTCACTAGAAACTCCTTCAGAGTAAGATATTTTAACGTGGATAACTGAGTTGCATCAGGAATTGTCACAGATACAAAATAAAATAGAAATTTACAAGAATAGAAATGACAGAAGTGAAGGTGCCTCTTTGAATATAGGGGAGCTGGGGACACAGTTTTGTGTTTGAAGTTGTTGACAGAACACAACTGACAGGATAAAGGCGGAGGTCCTTCTGTGACTGTAAATAGGATGGGTCCTCTGTCATATAAAATCAATGAAACGCCAAAATGAAAAATGGGTATGTGCATCACAGTTAAAATGTATAGACTATTAAAAATACTCTGCTGGTTTATATCCCTTTGATATTTAATGCAAAGTGAGGACTTGGAAGACTGGTGAGATGCCAAGGACAGGGCTTGGTGTGCATGATCTACTCCCAGTTCAGAAAGCAAACGTCCTGTGCCTGCTGATATTCATCAGATCACAGTGACTCTAGCTTCTAATTTCTGCAACATTGAATAGTTTGATGTGAAACTGGGTGAGCATGATAATCTCCTGCCAAAAAGAAAGGAGTAGGTAAGTGGAGGCAGGGACAACCCTGAGTGGAGTCTTGACTGGATGCCTTCCCCAGCTATCTGCTTTTGCCATGGGCAGCAGAGCAGGGCTGTTAGACAGGGTCAACCCACCACTACAGCTGGGGAGCAGAGCAGGTAGGGGCAGTCCCAGTGGCTGGTGACATCAACCCATGGATCAGGGTCAGGGTCAGGCCCAGTGAGGGGAACAAGGGTTGGACACAGCACTAGGATGGCTGGGCAGGGCCCCCGGCATATATACAGGTAGGGACATAAGGTAAGGGTAGGTAATAAGAAAAGAATGAACACAGTTTAACAGCATCTCCATAAGCAAAACTGAAAAGAGATTTTCCATCTATTATTGGTGAAGATCACGGAAATAATGAATGTGTCTGCCTTCACTATTCTAATAATTACGGAAAGTCAGCGCAATGATTAGTAATGTTTTTCATGTTTCAAGATGCAGGGAACAACACTGTTAGTGATTGTGACTTTTGATTGGAAGAAAGTCAACTTCAGACTAAAAATTATAGTAACCTGACCTAGAGACTTTATTCAGACTCAATCTTGTCACAAATCAAATAAAGCAATTATAATGGAATCTGGACATCTAGATGAGCTGAAATATGTGAACAAGACATGCCATGGACTGAGATTAAAATGCCTGTGACCCCAAGACAGAATGGAAATTGAAACCAGGATGTGTTTAGCACATGGTACCTCCATTTTTGAATACCACCACTGGTAATAACTCACCTTGTCCTTGTGCCAAAAGTTCCCACCTGATTACAGAAATGATAACTTTTAGATTTTATAAGGCATTGCTTCAGCTTATCACTTTTATATTTTATACATTGCTTCAGCTTATCACTTTTATAAGGCATTGCTTTAGCAGCATGAGGGCTTAAGATACAGATTGTAGTTAATGCTGAGATCTGTAGTTTTAGCTAAGGAAAACAGGAATGAGCCTACCTGTTTCCTCAAGGAATAGGATCTGTAGTAGAGAAGACGGGAACAAACCTGTCACCATAAATACAGGACCCATAGTTGTAGTCAGAGAAACAGGAACAGGTCTGTTTCCACTGGTGTAAGTTGGTCAATTATAAAACTGATGAAGTAAGCAAAAGGCGGATATCAGTTATGAAAAACAGAGTTCAAAAGGACATCTGAGGAAGACCTTCTTGCTCCATCCCCAAAGACCACTGAGACCACCACCAGATGACGGAACCTGGGCAGAGACTGGGAAGAGACTTATGCTCTGTTTCCTTAATGAATATGTATGATTGTTTCACACCCTTCTTTGTTCTTTATCTCATATTGTATCACCAATTTTCTCCTTCCCTGAGCCCACCTTTTCACTGTCCCTACACACACCTGCTTGTCTCTACCCAAATTCCTTGCAAAATAAACAAGACTCCCTATATTCTTTCAAATTGGCCTTAATTTTGCTACTCCCAATGTTCCTTCGCAACCTGGTTCTTTCAACACTGTTACCTTGGCAATTTGGCCCAATATAGTGTAACTGATAAAATTGCTGGATTGTATCAGCCTTCAAGTAGAGCATGCTTGCATCCTGACATCACCTTCCAATAACTAATTCATGGTGATTATGTTTCATGGACTCCCTTACTTTTCCAGACTGCTTTTCTATCCACAGTTCAGCCATGACCCACATCAGGGCTCACTGCACCAGATTCCTATTTGTGTCTAATTTTAGGAGCTCTCTAAACACAGACACAAACTCTAGTTTAGAAAAGAGACATTGTTTATTCTTCACAGGGTGCAAGGTGGAGGTTTCCATAACTCAAGCACATCAAGGGGTAAAAAGTTTCCTCTTTTATACAGTAAAATTTACATTAATCCACCTATTTGATACATATCTCTGCCTATCTAATGCATATTTATTTGGGTGATGTAATCTTATCAATGTTTGTTTTATCTGTGTGACTCTTACAGGATAAGAAACCCAAAGTTCTATTCTTCATTAAGCAACTTCTACTGTAGAAGTTATCTGACAAGATCACTGATATCTGACAAATTATACTTAAAAAAGGTGAGAAAATTCAGCCTAGGGGACAGATAATTCAACTCCAAGACACCAATTGCATTGTCCTGCTGGTCACATCTCACTGTAGGTAAGTTCCTGTTTGCACAGTATACGCAGCTCTCGAGGAAGGACAGGTCATGCCTGACAGTGGAGGAAGGGGTAGGGATGCCACACAACAGCACCAGGCTGGAAGGCGTGCTCTGATAGCTTGAAATCTGGAGAAGGCAAAAGTCAAGGATCCCCAAAAGATTAGACACTGATTGGCAAAGAAACCATAAAGCCTTGGGCAACAAGAAAACCAGTACAGGATAAGACTCTTGATTTCTCTGTTGTTGTTGCGAGGTGCCTGTGAGTGTGTGTGTATGTGTGCAAGGGTAATTAGAAATGTAGCATGATATCGAGTTTGTCTTAATAAAGAAATAAGTTACGATTCCTCATCTGTATTACACCTGTTGGGCTCATGATATCTGTTTGGTATGCTGAGGAGGATTCAACTCCGTAGCAACTGATTTTTCAAATCTCAGAATCATAGGATGCCTCAAATTGGAAGGGATCCATAAGCATTATCAAGTCCAACACCCTGTGCCTCACAAGACTTTCTAAAATGAAATTACATGACAAAGAGTGTTATTCAGGTACTCCTTGACCTCTGGCAGGCTTGGTTCTACCACACTTCCCTGAGGCGCTTATTCCATTGACTGGCCATACTCCCAGTGAAGACCTTTTTCCTAATGTCTGATCTGAACCTTCCCTTACACAGCTTCATTCCAGTTCCATTCAATGGTCCACCAGAGTGAGGACATCAGCACCTTCCCTTCCACTGCTCCATATGGTGATGCATTTCCTCCCCTCCTCAGGCTGCTTTACAGTCTCAGGAATTCTCACTGGGACAATGAGAATGACTTGATCAATGACTTAGGCAATCAAGCTTCCCTCTTCAACCTTATCAGAAATTTATGCATAACTAACGTGGGAGGTCACCATCCATAGCAGGAGCTTCTGTTGGCTAACAAAGGAAAAGTGATAGCCAGCTATCCCGCGACAGCCTTGGGACATTACTTGACTGAATCATCCTGGAGACTGACAGATGACTGAAGCCAAGCATTCTATAAAGTAGTGGACTTAAGTGAAGCCCTCGGAGCTCTCCTGGGCCTCATGCATGTTGCATGTACCAGCCTCTCACTGTGAGTGGGACACCTCTCAGAGCTTGTCACCTCTCAATCCTCTTGATCAGTCCCCAGTTCTTCTAATCGAAGTCTCAGCTGGTCTTCAACTCGTGGGAGGATGCGAAACCACCACTGCATTTTTCTCAAAAAACGTGACGTGCCCGCACCAGGGAGATGCGGGAGCTCCCCGGAGCCCTGAGAGGGGAGGCAGCGGTGAGGGGCCCCGTCGAGACACCGAAAGCGCAGTTCTCTGGCGCTGCCAGCGGCGGGGTTACCCCCCAGGTACGGCCCCGGCCCTGCCCCGGTCCTTTGTGCCGCTCCNGGGGGTCTCGCGGAACCCATTAGCGTGTATTAATTAATGAGCGTCGTGTGAGTGCCTGAGCGAGGACAATGCGATCCGCAGGCTCCAGGAACATCCTCTGCCACGACCACCCGAAGGACATCTCTAGGGTATGGCAGTCCGGGGAGATATGTTTGAGAGGCAATATTAACATTAAAAAAAAAAGTAGGGTAAAAAAAAATGCTTTCAGGGTTGTGGAAAAACAGTGTGGGCAAGACCAGATGTTTCAAGTCCCTCCTGCGTATGTTCTGCAGTGGAAATCGAGTTAGTGATTTTTTGCTTCAGCCTCTCAGGTGGGCATCACAAGGTGTGTGGTGAGGAGCTGGTGCTCTGCCTTGAGTCAGACACCTGCAGTCGTATTTATACTGTTTGTACTATTAAAGAAAAAAAAAAGAATGTTTTTAAAGAGGTATAGGTTTGGCGTTCCTGCTTTGGGTTGTCTGAGTAGTGGTAGTAGAAAGCACTGCCTCTTATTCCATCTGCGGAGGCAGATGGAAACGTGAGGAAAAAAAAATAGAAGTACCCCATCAAGGCTTAGCAACTTTCTTCCTATGCTCTGGGAGATATGTTTCATACGCTCTTGGCATCAGTAAAAACAAGAGGCATCAGGCAGAACGTGAGTAGTTACTCCCCTGGAGCACTGGATGTGTTTCAGAAGCCCATAGGAATGCCAGTGGTTGTTTTCCTAGAAGTTGTTAGGAAATTGATTCAACTCTTTCTAGGAGTTCTGTGTTAGTGTTGGGCATTTCCCCATCTTAACTAGCCTCCTAGGACTACTTAAAAATACATCAAAACAAACGCAGCTCATATGACTCCTAGTAAATATTTTCTTCCTCTTGCATCTGAGAATGATGGTAATGCTAACATAAAAAACTTCTTAACTGGGCTCATACCACCTGATTCCCTAGACCTAACGAACCTGTGTCCCAAAACATTTAGGGAGACATTCCTGACAGAGAGACTTTTGTTAGTGATGGTTTTTGTACTACTGTCTGCAGAATTACATCCTTTACTCTTGATGGCTGTGCCAGTGTAAAAGTTCCCCTGAGGCTCAAAGTGCAAAGTCTTGGCAAAATTAATAAGGTAGTTCTCAAGATGTTAACCAGGAACTGTTACTTCACTGTCCTCATCAGGCTCACTGCAGTGAGTTGGGGGCACTTCAGAGTTCAAGAATCCATCCCTCAACCTTAAACAGTATTTTATTTTCTGTTTTTTTCAGGAAAGGATGTATTGTTTGCTTTTTTGGCAGAAGAAAAAAAAACCAATACAGCATGTTTCATATCAAATCTGTTACTGGATGTTTCGGTTTCCTTCTAAATCGTAGCTAAAACTGTTTCTCCAGTTCATTGGTCTGCCAGATTTTTAGAAGAACTTTCGGTTCCATTTTCTACTTAAAGCACAGATGCTTTTTCTCTCCTCCTCTTTCCTACTTCTCCTCAAGAAAAACAGGTGTAAATCAATTAAAAACTGATTTGCAGGGGGCTGCCCTTCAAACACTTGCTTTTTAAAAGCCAGCAAGTTATTGACTTAGATGTTTTCTGCAAGCAAAGGTGTTTTGATAGTACAATATTTTAACATGTTTCTAAAAATTACATAAAACAGTGTTTCCTAGCTATTTTGTTTGCCTTTTTTTTTGTTCTCGTGTGTGTGTGTGTGTGTGTGTGTGAAAACAATCAAGAGGAGTCTTTTTTTGTTTGCTGAGTCACCTCTAACAGAATATAGACGGGATGGTGCACCTGGCCGGGTGAGGGTGATGTGCTCCTCAGGCACTTCTTTTGCCCATAATGAACCCCTTGAGCTGCTTTCTGTGACCTTGTGAGCCACCACCTGGCTCTGTTGGCTTCTGGCTGCGGGCTGCAAGCGGGGGAAGTGTTTTCTTGAATCCTGTGTGTGCTGAGCTTCATTTGCTGTAGCCATGGACGATGTATAAATGGGTTGAAGATGTGAGACTTTGTCAAAGCATTTGTGGTCTTGTTAATTATTGCCTTCATTAGCACCATGTTAGTTTGATATTGAGTCTTTCTTCTCTTTGTTGAAGACTTATCATCAGAGGGAGAGCAATACACCCTACTCCTAATTTAAAAGGGGTCACTGAAGACAGAAAATAAAGAGTAAAGGAGGGAGCAGAAGGCTAAGAAGGTGCAATTCAACTGTCTTAATTTCTAGAGCAGCTCATAGTTTGTGAAGCATGACTATGAGGGCTTGTGAAAAACCACAGAGCCTGCTGGTGTCTCTTAAGCAGAGGAAAGAAAAAAAAAAAGGGAAGCAGAAATGTTAAAAATTCCCATTACAGTTGTTAGCATTAGGTGACTGCTAATATTTGTCTTCATGAACTGATTCTGGGTATTAATTAAAGGAAACTGTTGCTTGACAGCAAATTGGACTTCAAAGTCTGCCAAGAGATCTTCTGATGTATTATGAGAATCGGGGAGATTACTAATCTCCCAAAAGAGAGTCTCTTCTGCTACTGTTGGTGTGGTGGTGGTGTTACTCCTTTGGGAAAAGTAGCATTTGAAGCTTACTGTCCCTTCTAGGAGCAAAGACCAGTGAGGACCTCCTGTTCTTCCAGTGTTCTACATCTGTCTGAAGAGGCAGACTAACAAGATTGCTGAAGTAAGTGATTGGTTTTTTCTCCTCTTTTTTTTTTAAGTGAAATTATGGAAGCTGTTTTATTGTCTAATCCATTCCATCCTGAAACCCCACAAGTAGCAGCACTGGACAGTGCAACTGAAGAGGTAGTAATGGGGCAGAATGTAGGTTTGGGGAAAATGTAAACTTCTCAACCTGTCTTTGTTATTCCAAGTCTTTCTAAGCTATAGTTAATGCTGTTACAGCCACAGTTTTTTAAAGAATTCTAGTACTTTCCCTTTGCTGTCAGGAAATGGGTTTTTAATTTTTTGACGCTACTAAGATGTGTCTGACTATCATTCGTGTTTCTAATAAACATGAGAGTTTAAGTTCTCAACAGTTTCACAACTGCAAGGGGCAGTAGAAGTGTAAAGTAAAATAGCTGTCGAATTTTATGCTTGGGGGAATTGCAAGGAAGCTCATTTAATGAAGAATTAATACTTCAATTTAAAGTATTCAGGAGACTTTACTACCTTCAGGATCAAAAGGAGTGTTTTTACAAAGTATAGCTTCTCTGGTGATTGGTAATCTGCCCTCATGCTGGGTGTACTTTTCTCCATAAAATGCAAATATTCAAGAGTGCTTCTAGTATGTGCTTGTGAAAGATCTCCATGGCTGGAATTCAATTAACCTTTTAGTTTGCGCTTCAGCCATCATAGATTGCAAAGTTTTCTCCAATTAGTAGTCATTGGATATTGAATGATAAGGGATCAATACTTTTTAAAAGGGATTTCTACAACTGCTGGAGATGTAAGACAATTCTTTAAATGCGCCTTAAGAGTTGTAAATTCTTCAGAGGTTGAAGCACGTTTTGTGGTTTCTCTGAATTTCACTGTTGTTTCTGTGAATTGTTGATGATAAATAGAAATTTGCAGCTGTAGCGTAGGAATGTAGATATTTCTAAAAAAACAGTCATTCCATCCAAGAAGAGGCAACTTTGTACTCTGCTTTGTCACTGCTGACCCTCTTCCATTGTAGTAATACTCGAAACCAGAAAAGCATGAGCTGTAGGTTATATTTACAGGTATGTATTTCAATTATATACACGAGCTGTAGAGCCAAGGATAATCCTATAGGCTTATTGACAAGGGTATGGACAATGAAAATAATGAGGCAAAGTACGCACAGGATTCCGTTTGGGAGTCTCTCACTTTCTCCTTCCGTGATAATGATGATTTGATTATATTTTTCTCTCTTTGTGAGGATCCCTTTTATTGTACATTTCATGAGAAAGCTGCATAAACACTTATCTTGGTGCCAGTTAAGCAGTAGTCTTTATCAGAGGCCAGTTAAGTTCTCAGATAATTTTTAGCTCTCATGCTCTTAACTTTCATTTGTTTTCTTCCTTGCAAGTCTCCAAGGTTGTCTTCAGCCTGGAATTAGAACACTCATCAGAAACATTCACGCACCTGCTAAGAGCACGGGCTTCTTCTAAAGGCAAAACAGGCTTATCTCATTTGCAATTAACCAGGAGTTGAGTCAGCTAATCTAACATGTTCCCACAGTTCCTGTATAAAGAAGTTTTGGTGATATTTGAAAAGCTTTCATCTGTAGGTTTCTGAAGAGAATATTTGGTGATGTCAGTTGGTGTGATGAATCCAAGTCTCTCTTATTAATGCCTTTTCTCTGCAAGTCTTTTGCTTTTCTGTTAACAATTACTTTCTCAGGCTTGCAGCTAGTAGTCAAAAATGAACATTATTTTTTTTCCCTGAGTAGTGTGAGCAATAAATGCTTCATTGATACCATCAAGCAATTAAATACAAAGTTGAGGATTTCATTTTTTATGAGCAGTGACATCTCTTTTGCCTGTGTTGGTGTGCTGCATGGTATCATGGAGAGCTAGAATCTTAAAATTCCTTGTGAAGCATGGCCCTTCCAAATGTCTGGAGTCGATAGTGCTCACAGAAAAGTCACTTTTAGACTACAGAATAGTCTATTTGAGCTCAGTTTAAATGCTGGTTGTGATGAATTCAGAGTTTTCTGTATCTAGTGGTTCCAGTTGTTGTTATCTGTCATGGTGTTTGTCTGTATCTCATTCATGGTGAGAAGAATGACCTCTTTCCTCTTGCCCTTTTGACTGTGATGACAGTTCCCATGACACTTTTGACAGTGTAACTGGGTGCAGTTCTGTGGCTGCACGACTCTGGAACAGTTGCCAAATGCCATGGAGTATTTTTTCCTTGTTGTTTGATTTTTGTATCATCTCTGAGTAAGTTTTAAAAGTGAATTACATAATTGCAATTTCTCAGCTGCAGGACTTCAAAGTTTCAAGGCCTGTTGGGGGCTTGAAGCATGTTTAATTGTTTCTCTACATTTCACTGTTCCTTGCCATGAAATGTGATGATAAATAGAAATTTGTAGCCTTAGTTCTGCCTCAATCATCTTTAGGGAAATATAATTGAAACGTAACTTCAGATTTTTAACATAAATACTAAAATTAGAAACAGCAGGATATTCTGTGTATTTTAGTGGGGTGAAACAGGTTGAACTTCACCCTACTTGTAGAAATTGCAGTGAAAAGGGGAGGATGGTCATGCTGCTTTTGGTGTTCAAGAATGCTGAGAGCAGTCTCACGGAAACACCTCAAAATTAAACAATATGAGGAAGTGAAAAAACTGATGTTTCCTGACAGATGTTTCCTCATAGAGGAACCAATGAGTGGCAGTGGAGGAAGTAATTTTTTTTAAAAAATGAACATGCATTTGACTGTATTAGCATATCATACCTCTCAGCTGATTTCCATTACTCCCTACAATGACCTGAAAGAGACTGAAACCATGTCAGTCTCCTCTCCCAAACAACAAGCAGTAGGATAGGAGGAAATGGCCTGTTAGATTGGGTACAATGACAACTTTTTTCACTGAAGGGNCACAGGATTCCGTTTGGGAGTCTCTCACTTTCTCCTTCCGTGATAATGATGATTTGATTATATTTTTCTCTCTTTGTGAGGATCCCTTTTATTGTACATTTCATGAGAAAGCTGCATAAACACTTATCTTGGTGCCAGTTAAGCAGTAGTCTTTATCAGAGGCCAGTTAAGTTCTCAGATAATTTTTAGCTCTCATGCTCTTAACTTTCATTTGTTTTCTTCCTTGCAAGTCTCCAAGGTTGTCTTCAGCCTGGAATTAGAACACTCATCAGAAACATTCACGCACCTGCTAAGAGCACGGGCTTCTTCTAAAGGCAAAACAGGCTTATCTCATTTGCAATTAACCAGGAGTTGAGTCAGCTAATCTAACATGTTCCCACAGTTCCTGTATAAAGAAGTTTTGGTGATATTTGAAAAGCTTTCATCTGTAGGTTTCTGAAGAGAATATTTGGTGATGTCAGTTGGTGTGATGAATCCAAGTCTCTCTTATTAATGCCTTTTCTCTGCAAGTCTTTTGCTTTTCTGTTAACAATTACTTTCTCAGGCTTGCAGCTAGTAGTCAAAAATGAACATTATTTTTTTTCCCTGAGTAGTGTGAGCAATAAATGCTTCATTGATACCATCAAGCAATTAAATACAAAGTTGAGGATTTCATTTTTTATGAGCAGTGACATCTCTTTTGCCTGTGTTGGTGTGCTGCATGGTATCATGGAGAGCTAGAATCTTAAAATTCCTTGTGAAGCATGGCCCTTCCAAATGTCTGGAGTCGATAGTGCTCACAGAAAAGTCACTTTTAGACTACAGAATAGTCTATTTGAGCTCAGTTTAAATGCTGGTTGTGATGAATTCAGAGTTTTCTGTATCTAGTGGTTCCAGTTGTTGTTATCTGTCATGGTGTTTGTCTGTATCTCATTCATGGTGAGAAGAATGACCTCTTTCCTCTTGCCCTTTTGACTGTGATGACAGTTCCCATGACACTTTTGACAGTGTAACTGGGTGCAGTTCTGTGGCTGCACGACTCTGGAACAGTTGCCAAATGCCATGGAGTATTTTTTCCTTGTTGTTTGATTTTTGTATCATCTCTGAGTAAGTTTTAAAAGTGAATTACATAATTGCAATTTCTCAGCTGCAGGACTTCAAAGTTTCAAGGCCTGTTGGGGGCTTGAAGCATGTTTAATTGTTTCTCTACATTTCACTGTTCCTTGCCATGAAATGTGATGATAAATAGAAATTTGTAGCCTTAGTTCTGCCTCAATCATCTTTAGGGAAATATAATTGAAACGTAACTTCAGNATGGTTGGACTTGATGGTCCTAAAAGTCTCTTCCAGCCTAAATTATTTCTGTGATTGTATGTTTTGCAGTAGATAATTTAGATAATTTTGAGTCCTTTAGTTTAATCATTATCAGTTGACACCAATATTTTAACTATAAATAAATATGAATACTATATTTTGTTTGCCATCCTTTATCCTGCAGGACAAGAGTTCTATAAATGATCAATTAACCTGTAGAATCCTTTAGATATAAACCATTGTTCGAGTCTGAGACTAAAGAGCTGCACTTAAGCTCTNACAGCAGGATATTCTGTGTATTTTAGTGGGGTGAAACAGGTTGAACTTCACCCTACTTGTAGAAATTGCAGTGAAAGGGGAGGATGGTCATGCTGCTTTTGGTGTTCAAGAATGCTGAGAGCAGTCTCACGGAAACACCTCAAAATTAAACAATATGAGGAAGTGAAAAAACTGATGTTTCCTGACAGATGTTTCCTCATAGAGGAACCAATGAGTGGCAGTGGAGGAAGTAATTTTTTTTAAAAAATGAACATGCATTTGACTGTATTAGCATATCATACCTCTCAGCTGATTTCCATTACTCCCTACAATGACCTGAAAGAGACTGAAACCATGTCAGTCTCCTCTCCCAAACAACAAGCAGTAGGATAGGAGGAAATGGCCTGTTAGATTGGGTACAATGACAACTTTTTTCACTGAAGGGGTTGTCAAACGTTAGAAAGGCTGTCCAGGGAAGTGGTTGAGTCATGAACCCTGGAGATATTTAAAGAAGTGTAGGGACATGGCACTTGGCAGGGCTGGGTTAATGGTTGGACTTGATGGTCCTAAAAGTCTCTTCCAGCCTAAATTATTTCTGTGATTGTATGTTTTGCAGTAGATAATTTAGATAATTTTGAGTCCTTTAGTTTAATCATTATCAGTTGACACCAATATTTTAACTATAAATAAATATGAATACTATATTTTGTTTGCCATCCTTTATCCTGCAGGACAAGAGTTCTATAAATGATCAATTAACCTGTAGAATCCTTTAGATATAAACCATTGTTCGAGTCTGAGACTAAAGAGCTGCACTTAAGCTCTTCTCTGAGAAGGAGTTCAGAAAGCAAGGGTGTCCTTCTGTTCCTTGTGACTCACTTGAGGGGTCTACATGACAAACTTTGTCCAAAACTTCAGTTCTGTCAATGGCAGTGAAAAAGTAGAAGAAATAGCAGGCTAAGAGTTAAAACAATTACCTGTGTTGGCAGTGAAGGAACACCATTTCTAGGACACTGTTCTCAGTAGTAAAATTGGGGAGTGTGTTGAGTGTAAGGGTATGTGTGTATGTGTTATTAGAACATCTTGCAGTACCAGCAGCTGAAGAGAGAGGATATTTTTGTCAGTCATTGGAAGGACCATAGGTCTAGGGAGTATCTCCACAGGTCCCACAGACTTAGGAATGCCAGCATTTTCTGGGTCCAGGCAGAAGTATTGGATGGGCAGAGGCTCCATGCTGATGTCTAGGGGGATCTGTGAGCATGGAGTGTGTATGAAACAGGTGTGTGAGTTGTGCATCTGTTTCCTACTGAGCATCAAGCTGGACCAGCCAGCAAGTAGGAGATCATTCCAAGTGTGTAAGAGTAGCTCAGATCCATCTAGGAGTATTGGATGAGCAGAGGAGCTGTACCATGGAGAGAAGTGACACCTCAGCCAAAAATGCTAGTGGTCCCCTGAACCTTGTAAGGAGCTTTGTTTTAGGTTAGCCAAGGAATTTGGTAGTTTTGTGACTTTGTAATTTTAGGTGGTTTTGCTTAAATTTGTGTTTAACTTAGTGTCAATAGAACAGGATAAAAACTTGAGAAAATCAGAGAACAGCTGAACTTGTACCAGGAAATAACTAGGAAAGCAAATTCAATGAAGAATTGTTTAGGTAAGAGGAGCTCTAGATTACTTAAAGATAAATGTAGTGTCTTAGTGGTGACTTAGAACAATAAGATAAGGAATCAAAGGTCAGCAGAAGTAAATTATGTGTACACTGGGACATGAAAACATAGCAGGGTCATTTGGAGGACAAGTGATGAAGACCATAATGAAGACTCTTGGGGATGAAGTCATGAAGCCCCCTCCCCACAATTACTGGAAAAAAGAACACTAGGTGACAGTCTTGCTCTGTGAAAGAACAAGGTGAAGTTGAAGACACCTGTAATGTAACGGACTGGGCAGGACTATGGGCAGGGATGTGAGAGGGTCCCTAGGAGGCTGTGTCCCAGTGGACATGCTCATGGTGAAAAATTCCCAGCATGTCTCCAGTGCTGTAATAAAGGAATGTTTGATCTAACAGAACTTTGCTGTTGGATTTGAGTTCTTTAATTCAGCCGGTACTTGAGGGGTCAGTCAGTGTGTGTGTGTGTGCTTGTGACTCTAGAGACTGGGGATATGTGGATTTTAGAGGGACATTCAGTCCTGTGCAGCCAAAGAGGAGGAAAGGGACTTGTCTGTCTATACCCTTGTTCTATGTGAGTCATGTGTTTGTGGCTGTCTGTGTCAATGTCTTGTGTGTGTCTCAGGGCTACATGTTCAGCCTCACTACTGTCTGGACCTTTGTAAGGCATCCCTGTGTCTATGGGTCTGCAATGGAGCCAACTGGATCTCCATACTTGTCTCCAGCCTCAAGGCAGGAGGAATGACCAGGCCACAGAGCTGCTGGAGGTGTTAGCTTATGGTGTCCTTAACAAGCACAGGAACCATCCATGATAATGAGAATTGGATGAGGAAAATTTTGTTGAGTTTTCTTTTAATGGCTGTTTCTTGAACTAAAAAGTCTCTGTCCTGTTTCTTCATATTTTTGGCAAAGGTCCTGTTTATTCCATTTACTCTTCTTGTTGTATTAGATTTGGGCCTTGAGGACTTTGAGAATTAAATGTGTTCACTTAAAAAAAAAATAAATCTCCAAACAGAAAAACCATGCCATAAAGTAATAAGAAATACTGATGGATGATACTGAATGAAGTCACATTAAATTTCTCGGTCTTTGGAGGAGTGAAACCAAGAAAATAGGCTCACCAGCAGAGCATTGTTAATTAAGCATTCCTTTGTTACAATTGGGAAGACACTGGGAATGTGTCCACCATAGATGCTCCAACAAAACACATTTTTGGAGCTTACATACAATTGGAACTCCTCCCAAACCCTTCCCACAGTCCATCCCAGTCTTGTATGTCATGAGTGTCTTCTCAGATTCCGTTTTTCAATCCTTCTGTGGAGCAAGACTACCATCTAGTGTCTATTCTTCAGAACTATGATGCCTTGAGGGAGGTCTCGGGAGGGTCTCTTCTTCATCTTCCTCTTCATCACTCTGCCCTCCAGTTCTAGGCCCATGTGCCGTTCATTTTTGCTGACCTGAAGGTCCTACCTAGATATGATCATCTCTCTTTAGTTAAAGATAACCTAAGGCTTCTACCATCTAAACAATCCCTTATTGAGTTAGTTCTCTTAGTTAAACAATCCCTTAGTGATCTAGCTCTCTGGGCCTTATTAAGGTGCTTAAGAAATTCCTGCACCTGCAAAGCTCAGCTATCCTCCGTAATTCATGGGGTTTCTATCTTCCTCTGCTGACTCTAAGTTAAACACTAGCTAAGCAAAATGTTAAATCTATAGCTAAAGTTATGAAGTTCAGGAAAATAAAAATTCCTTTTTGGTCAAGTGAGGCTGAGCTCCCTTTCCAGAGACCATGCTAAAAACAGAAAGAAGGGCTGGGAAGGAGTGTCTGATGCAATATGAAGGTTATAGGAGTAAAACAGACCCATCCAGTAAACATTTTAGTAACACTCGTGTAGCAGCAGATGGCATTAGGACAGCAAAGTCCTAGTCATACAACATGCTGAGTTGGAAGGGCCCCATCACGATCATTGAGTCCAACTTCTAGCCCTACACAGGACACCTCAAGGACCACTTTCCTGGTGAGCCTGTTCCAGTGTTTAGCCACCCTCTGGGTGAAAAACCTTTTTCCTCATAGCCAGCCTAAACTTCCCCTAACTCATCTTCATGCTGTTTCCTCGAATCCTGTTGCTGATCACTGTGGGAGACTGGAATGTTAGTGCTTAATGACTGAAACAATTGGCCATTTGCAAAACCAGCAGGGTGCTTTGCTGAGGCCAGGTTGGCGCCTCCCAACTCAAGGGGAGGAGAGTTTTTGGATGTGTGGTGGCAAAACCTTAGATCTGCATAAGAACAGCCCAGGTGCAGGAGGAGGTGGGCACTCATGACCAGAGTATGACCATGGCAAACCTACATTTGTTTAGTAACAAACTG
The DNA here is from genome assembly GCA_013400695.1 of Neodrepanis coruscans. Classification (NCBI taxonomy): domain Eukaryota; kingdom Metazoa; phylum Chordata; class Aves; order Passeriformes; family Philepittidae; genus Neodrepanis; species Neodrepanis coruscans. The sequence goes on along the minus strand of VYZS01078463.1, from coordinate 21,472 downwards.
GGGTTTGAGCCACATAATAGGATAGGGTGATATGAAATGGATCCTGCTATGTGAGATAATAGTTTTTATTTTTCCAATAGCCTCTCTTACACAACTGGCTCAGTTGTAAAACTCTTCTTCCCCTCATCTCTCCCTCAAAGGTATTGGGACAGTCACTTTCACACAGGACAATCACATTCACATGTAGGCCTGAGGATATTCATCCCTTCTGATACGTGTTATGATCTGATTATTAAAATTACTAGAGAGATAGATGCCTCTGTCCAAATTAAGGTGCAAATGAGACCATATGCCAAAGTCAATAGCACGTTTTTTTTTATTTATCAGTAAATGTGAGTTAGAAAGAGATGGGAAGAAATAGGGAAAAGAGAGGTGGGGGGAGAGAAAGAGTTTGATGGACAGATTAAGTAGAAAGGTATCATCACTCCATGGATTCTGATGGTATCCCCTTGGTTTTCTTGTTTTGGTGTTTTCAGAGGTGACAATCCCACTCTTGTTGAAATGAGGGTTGTAGTCTGGATCTTGTGAGGGAAGTCCATGAAACAAGAGTCCATAGGGCTTTATATTATGCTTAGGTTATGTAGAAATGCCCTGGTGCCTCCACTGGGCTGGGAAATTTTACACCAGATGATGCAATGCTGAATCATAGGACATTTCAGGAGTCTTTTACACCTTCTAAGATGTTACAGCTGTCTTTGCAGTGCAGTTGAGTCAATTATGGCCCATTAGCAGAGATTAATACCTTGAGGCTTCATGCCAGTACTTTCCCTGGAAGGNTCAACCCTCTGGTTGAAGAGCCTCTAATATCTGACCTAAATCACCCCTGAAAAAACTTCAGGTCATTCCCTTGTCACTGGCTACCACAGAGAAGAGAGGTGTCTACACACCTCCTCTTCCCCTCATGAAGTTGTAGGTTGTGATGAGGTCTCCCTTCAGTCTCCTCCAGGCTGAACAAACCAAGTGCTCTCAGCCGCTCCTCTTACAGCTTCCCCTCCAGAGCCCTCGTCATCCTCGTGGGACTCCTTTGGACTCTCTCTAATAACTTAATGTCTTTTTTTATATTACGATGCCCAAAACTGCCACAATATTCAAGTTGGGGCTGCATCTTGTCCCTTCCTTTGTCCAGCTGGTGATGCTTTGCCTGATGCCCCCCAGGACACAGTTGGCCCTCCTGGCTGCCAGGGCACTGCTGACTCAAATTCAACTTGCCATCAACCAGGACTCCCAGGTTCCTTTCCAAAGTGCTGCTCCCCAGCCTCTCCTTCCCTAGGTGATACACACAACCCTGGTTACCCTGTCCCAGGTCCAGAATTTGGCAATTGCCCTTGTTAACNAACACTACCCTGCCTCACAGGATTTGCTTTTTTCCTTATCTTGATCAACACTCATCTTGTAGCCTGAGGTGTTGGGTGTGCACACCCTCAGCCCNCAGCTCCTCCCAATTTAGTGCTGTCAGCAAACTTACTTACTGTTCCTTTGAGTCTGGCACCCAAGTTGTTAATGAAGTTGATGAAGAGCACTGGGCCAAGGATGGAGCCCTGTGGAAAACACTGGTGAGCAGACACCAGCCTGATGTCACCCCGTTCACTTTAACTCTTTGTGCCCTACAGCTGCTTACCCATCATGTAGCATTCAGCTGTATGCTGGACATTTTGTCCAGAAGGATACTGTGAGACACAGTATGAAAAGCTTTGGTGAAGTCCAAGAAGATAACACCTAGTACCTTTCCTAGATTATTTAGGTGGGTTACCCTGTTGTAGAAAGAAATCAGGTTCAACAAGCAGGGCTTTCCTCTCATGAAGCCATGCTGGCTGTGACTGTGTTGGCCTCCAGGTGTTTTCCAGTGCCTCCTAGCCTAATGTTTCCAATTATTTTACTGGGTACTTAAGTCAGACTGACAGACCTGTAGTTTCCAGGGTCTTCCTTCTTGCCATTCTTAAAAATCAGGACAAAGCTCACCAATTTCCAGTCACCTGGGACCTCTCCAGATTCCCAAGACTGCTCAAAAATCATTGAGAGAGGCTTTGTGATAACATCAGCCAACTCTTTTGAGGATTCTGGGATGAATCCCATCAGGACTCATCAGAAGTCAATAGGCAAATGTGGCAAATGCACTGTTGGAAATTGTGGAATGGTAATCTGCAAAGAGAAGTGTATATGTTTAAAGATACTGTAACTACTCTGTGATTGACTGTCAATCTGACATTTAGGTAATTTCCAACAAATTATCTCCTACATAACTGTTAAGAATTTTTGCAGCAAGAAAATCAGTGTGCTTGTGCTGCTGTGACATATAAAATGCAGTTACAAACAGAGGAAAATGAGAATTCTTCATGTATACTACTCTTTGCTTTGGACATGTTTCGTTGATTCAGGCTATTTTTCTATGACATTGTAAGTCAAACATACTGAATCAATTTTAAATGCTTTATATTGAATGAGAATGGCTGCTACAAGTACAGAAGCAGAAATGGGGGGAGCCAAGTTTTGCTGGACCTCAGATGAACTTTTGTCATGTCAGTTCTTGGAATGTCTTGTTTCCTGAACAACATGTTCTGGAGAGGTAGGAAACCACTGTTACCAAGNCTGATGAGTTGAACCCACCTTTCTCTGGCCCTAGGACATCTGTGTTGGGTGAGAAATTAAGCTATGTGTGCTAATTACTGCTTTAAACGACTAGAAGCTTGCTTTCACTTAATAATATTTTAGTAGATTGTTTTGTTTTAGAGTTTATGCTTGTGCTTTGCCTTATTTTAAGTGTGTTTTTTAGCTAGATTTTATCACCAACAANTTCTGGGATGAATCCCATCAGGACTCATCAGAAGTCAATAGGCAAATGTGGCAAATGCACTGTTGGAAATTGTGGAATGGTAATCTGCAAAGAGAAGTGTATATGTTTAAAGATACTGTAACTACTCTGTGATTGACTGTCAATCTGACATTTAGGTAATTTCCAACAAATTATTTCCTACGTAACTGTTAAGAATTTTTGCAGCAAGAAAATCAGTGTGCTTGTGCTGCTGTGACATATAAAATGCAGTTACAAACAGAGGAAAATGAGAATTCTTCATGTATACTACTCTTTGCTTTGGACATGTTTCGTTGATTCAGGCTATTTTTCTATGACATTGTAAGTCAAACATACTGAATCAATTTTAAATGCTTTATATTGAATGAGAATGGCTGCTACAAGTACAGAAGCAGAAATGGGGGGAGCCAAGTTTTGCTGGACCTCAGATGAACTTTTGTCATGTCAGTTCTTGGAATGTCTTGTTTCCTGAACAACATGTTCTGGAGAGGTAGGAAACCACTGTTACCAAGCTGGCATTGAAATATATATGTATTGTGTTTATATAGTTTTAGTCCAATTAAAGGGAGCTTTTAATAATGAATAAGAATATAGGTATTGTGAGTGCCTCAGTTACACTTGTTGCAGAGGAGATTTATACCGCTTAAAGGATCACTGCCAAAGGTAGCAGGAAAAGTGGTTTTATTGAAATAAGAGATTGTAAAAGCAAGGCTTAAGAAGATCCATGGCAAGGTTTAATCTTGCTGTACAGATAGAATAATAGTAATAATTCAAAAATATCAATACATGATCTTAGTGCCTTATTGTAAAAGGTTGTGCACTGTGGAGTAATAGATAAAGTTAAAATAGCATAAAAATTACAGAGGAAAGAATCCAACTGCTAGATGACATAAGGTTACCTTGTCTCACAAAGTTCCCAAGCCTAATGACAGAATATACTGAACAAAGAAGTGGTGTGAAGGTATTGTGANATTAAAGGGTTTCAATTTCCATGGGGCTCTGACAAAAATAAATTACTAGAGGTTGAGAAAATGTGCCCTCTCTAAGCATTGGGCATATCCCCCGTGCTTTCATGAGACACGAACAGTATCAGACACTTACCAAAGATCTGCAGTTGGTAAAGAGTCTTTCAGCCTCAAAGAGTAGCTGTGAGAGGAGTGCCAAGTCAAGAGGAGATCACTCTACTGTGCTGTTGGCTGCTTAGCAGGGAGAAGTCAAAAAAGGCTCAGTTGGGCTTCTANTAAAAGGAGATTGGAAATGGGGAAAAAGCAGAGGAAGATTCTCATTGAAACTGCTAAGGTCAACTGATGAGTTGAACCCACCTTTCTCTGGCCCTAGGACATCTGTGTTGGGTGAGAAATTAAGCTATGTGTGCTAATTACTGCTTTAAACGACTAGAAGCTTGCTTTCACTTAATAATATTTTAGTAGATTGTTTTGTTTTAGAGTTTATGCTTGTGCTTTGCCTTATTTTAAGTGTGTTTTTTAGCTAGATTTTATCACCAACAACCACAAACCTTTATTGACTTGTCACGGTTTGTATTAATAAAGAATGTTATTTTGTGAACTTTTAGAATGAGTCCTTTACAAAGCTGCTGACGGTTTTATTGACAGTAGAGTAACATGTTGGGAAGATTCGCTGAGGGGCCTCCCTCCTCTGTTGGCACAGGCACCCCCCAACAGGGCAATTGAATGCCCTTTTGCATATGTGAATATGTTCAGTGAAGGTCTCCCCTCTATAGGATCCTGATTGGGCATTAAAGGGTTTCAATTTCCATGGGGCTCTGACAAAAATAAATTACTAGAGGTTGAGAAAATGTGCCCTCTCTAAGCATTGGGCATATCCCCCGTGCTTTCATGAGACACGAACAGTATCAGACACTTACCAAAGATCTGCAGTTGGTAAAGAGTCTTTCAGCCTCAAAGAGTAGCTGTGAGAGGAGTGCCAAGTCAAGAGGAGATCACTCTACTGTGCTGTTGGCTGCTTAGCAGGGAGAAGTCAAAAAAGGCTCAGTTGGGCTTCTATATTTATGGAATAAAGTGGTTGGCTTGTAGTCAGATTACATGGGTTGGACAAGGTAGGCATGAAATTCCTTGTACCCACAACTTCATTTGTTCCTTACTAATTAGTCTTGGAAGATCTACCTACTGTTTGTGTGGTACTGCCATGACTGGGTTCCAGTTTCCCAGCTCATATGCATCAAAGCTCTCCACCTTGTCACTCTGTTCCTCTGTGGGTTTTCAAAGAACAGGTTAGAACTAAACAAGTTCTTGATCTGATCATGGCCTAGGCCTTTACTTCCTTGTGAGTCTGAGCCAAACTATCAATAATTTTTTTCTAGGAGTTGAGTGCATCTGTCACACTCAACTCTGTGACTGGAATCAGTCGACTTTATTGGCTCGGTGGTAGTGCTGTTACCTCTTGCCTCTGTCATAAGTATGCAGCATACTCCATCTAAGTGGTAAGGGTACAGGTATTTGATGAGTTCCTTAGCTTTAGTGTTATAATTAATGCTAATTTTATACCATTCACATACAGAATCAGTTGATCACATGCTTTGCGTGTTGGATTAATGTAAATTGTTTCATTATTCACCCGAGTTTGAGATATGAAATGATTATAAGCAATAAACACAATAACATAACTGCAGTTGAATAACATCAAATTTAAAACTCCAGTTGCTGTTGATGATCATTCAAGATCACAAACATACACAACTGTTGCTGACATAGATAAGTACCATCTCAGCTTGTTTGAGTGTACTGGGAAATGTCAGACCCCCCCAGGAGAATTACTTGAGCCCCATCTGATATCAGGGGTTCAAGTTTCAATGTCTGTCTATTAACTTCTTAGTCATCTTAATTTGGTGCCAGGCCTTTTGTTAATCTGTGAGATGGATCACAGACCTATCTTGGTGTAAAACCAGAGGTATGACACAGTAGATTTGTTCAGTAGTAGCATCCACCAGTCTATGTCAACACATAGGCAACAGCTAAGCTTGTTTGTGCATTATATGTAAAGTTTGCCAAGAGCTGCCAGGCATGCAGGCATCATTTGGTGTCAGTGACATAATTCTGGGCAACTTTTAAGAGTTTCAGCAGGTGGGATTCTGCTATCACCTTCTCTTAAGATTTCAGCTACTGCAGCTCATGTCTTTGGCTGCCCAAAGGCAGTTCAGAGCTGAGGAAATGTTCCAGAAGATTTAGTAATAACATGCAATCGCTATGATTTGGACATTCCCATAAAAGCATAGTTTTTGTGGTCAACCACTGTCCTAGTCTCAACTTAAGTACTGATACTGGTAAGGGAAGGTGAAGGTTTTGCAGTAGAGTAGTCACTCTTTAAGTTGGAGGCTTGGGCTAAAAGTTTCCTCAGTTTCATGTGCCACTCTTGGACTGCAGTTGACTTTATTTGTAGGTGTTAGTGCTGGCCACCACTTTTATCACAGTAGTGACATCTGCTTGGACATTCCATATGGTCTTGGCCGTGGGACAAGAACAGAAATTAATCTGGCTGACACTCAAAGCACATGAGTGGGCATAGTCTATGTTTCTTCACAAAGAAGTCAGCCCCAAATTTTCACAAGATGGATGTGAAGCAGTGTGCTTTGCAAGAGGGAAGCCAGTGGATGTGTGAAGAAAGATCATGCTCAGGTTGTCCAAAATACCAGGCAGTGGAAGGATTTAGGAAAATTTATTTCTAAAAGCCAAGAACATTAACATTGTGGTACTAAGCACTGAGGGAAAGACACACTCTCTCTTCTTCTCAGGGCTTTTATTGTTTGCCCACCCCCCTGCTGAGGGGGCCTCCAAACATGTCTGCAAGAACTTATCTGTTCTGGTACCAGGGAGTCAGCCTCTCTGGAATGCAGGAGGAGGAAATACCTAAGATTATCTCTGGGAAAAATGCCTCTATCTCTGGCAGGAAAGCTTTATTGAGCAATATAACCCCCTTACCTCCTCAGATTCTTCTATACTTACAGCATGCACCCAGCAAAGGCAACCCAGGAGTCATGTATAGCTGGTCATCAGAGGAGAGGATGACTCTGCAAAGGGCTGAGTTCAGCCATCTGGGCACTGTTGTGGCAGTGGGGTGTAACAGCTTGAGCATCTGCAGTATGCACAACAGTGGGATGCCCAAACCAGGCATTATCGTGGAGGCTTTTGTAAATCACACATCCTTCTGTGGGGCATTGCAGGGATAGGCTTCTGTAATCAGTGGGTCTCACCACCCTTTGCTGCCAAAAGAGATTGTTCTGGGGGACCGGTTTGCTGGGACAGTCACCACCAAGCACTTTTCACTCTGCTGGACCCTGTGCTCTGGTCCACAAGGAGGAGTGAGGAGTCGCAAATACTGATACTGCTGAATTGTCTTAGGAGAAGGGTTGAATTCGTATTCCGGTCCCAGGTGGAATGTGTGCACAGTAAGGAATAGAGAGGGTGGCTTAGCTGATTGAAACCAGGATCTTATGATGACAAAAGATTGAAGAAACTAGAAGACTCGATACTTACATTAGGTTGGGTAAAGAAAACATACTGCAAGATACTTTCAGAAATACCTTTAGTACTGGCATACAAGAAGACTTCTTTAAAAATAACCCAAACACCTTACTTTCTGGGCAGGACTCTGGCATTTTCCAGGAAGAATATAAACTTTTTTGTGTTCTTTGAGGGCTGAAATTGGGATCATATCTTGTGCAAGATTCCCATCTGCATCTGCTAGGCAAGTCATCAATATACTGGTGGTGATAGACTTCAAGAGTAAGAGAAATTTCAGCTAATATTGCTCATTCTGTCTTGGCATCAACTGTAAGCATAGCCTTGAGGTAAATGAGTAAAGGTATAATGAATTCCAGGAACAAGCAAAGTGAGCTTGGTAGTCCTAGTGGGTGGGACACCGGAAGGATGTCTTTAATATGCAAACCAGCTCTGCATAGATAAGAGGAAAGATAATAGGCTTTGATTACTTTGACAGCTCTTAAGACTGAAGTGTGAGACAGAGAGGAGGCAGAATTTGTGCCTTGGTAGCTGTCATGAGCAGTGTGGGAGCCTTAGACAAGGTTTATCAGTTTGATCCTCCTGTTGAGTTACAGGGTGCAGAAAGGACCTCCTTGCTTTCTAAACACTTTCTCAGAGAGAAATCTGTGTGTGGCTAGCTCTAACTCTAGGTTTAGTCAAAGGTTTATGTCTAAAGAATTTTACAGGTGTAATTGAATCTTTATACAATTTCATTCCACAGGATAGGGGAAAGCAAACCCCTATGGAAAAATTGTGGCAATAATGCTGATCATAATATTGATGATAATACTGGTTAGACTAAAGGACCTTAATCAGAATTAGTTACTATGTGGTATAGATAGTTAACGATAATTATGATGCACTATGCTATAAAAGCTAGCAAAGTAATCAAGTAGATATTGATGTTATCACTTACACCAATGCATAACTGTTTCACTCAGCCTCGAGGAGTAACGTCGGAAGTGTCCCCACTCAGGGGAGGAATCTGCACACACACTCCTTGAAAGGGGTTATGTTAGGAGTGTTGGAAGCATAAAACAATGAAGAAAATGCAAAGCTCAATATGCGATGGGGCCCATGGTGATCAGAGCAGACATGGAAACTGGGTGGATGTGTGGTGGTTTGTGTTGCCATGGCAGCAGGGAGGAATGCGAAGTGAGATAAAAGCTGTGTGGTCTCATTCTTCACCTTCACTAGGAAATGTTTTGTACAACTCCTACCAAGTGTACCTCCTACCAAGAAATATTGCATACAACGTGATCAGAAAGAATGGCAGGTTTGACCACAGTCCCACCCACAACACTCTGCACCATAATGGTTTATAAGGTATAAAAGGACCATGATTTTGTGTCTGCCCAGGGGATGAGAATTTGACATGAAAGTTGTAGGGACAGGTTGATGGGTTTGTCTTCCTTGCCCTCCCCAGAAAGAATGGCTTTTGGTAAGACTTGCATCCTTGGCTATGCTGAGTATTTTAAGCTTGTAATTGCAATTGTATTGTTACTGCTGTTCGTAGCTGTTCTGCAGTTTATGCATATATCACTGGCAATACCAAAAACCCTACATATGTTGCATTTACTAAACTAGTATTTGTGAACCTTACTGGTTCTTTTGGATGCAGCTGGACCTATAATTGACAGACTGTTGGTGCACTTGTTGTCAGGCCTGTAGTTGTGCTTTTGTAACCAGAAGTCTCTGCTGTTAAAAAGGGGTCTGGGCTTTTGTAGTGTAACATGAGTGTCAGTCATGTTGCTGGGCCAGCTGTGTCAGCTCAGTAACCTTTAGGTCAACAGCTTTTGATAAGTTATCAGTACTATCACTTGTTGGTTGCTTTGTTAGAAATTTTGAATGCCACATCCTCACCTTTACCAGTTTCTGTTAGGAAACGTTGTTCTTCACATCCTCAGAATGTTTAACTTTGGAATTGGTGAGTCATGTGTTAACAGCATTCAGCACTAAAACCAGTGTGATCCCCCCTTCTCCATCCATTACTGATAGCTTCTACAAATAAGGTATTGTTCAACCTGTTTTATCCCCACTGAGACAGCGCATCCAGATGCCAGGACCCATTGGGTTTGTGAGCTGACTGGCCAGGGCTGTTAAAAAGGGAAATGAGTGCAAGTGAATACTCCCATTTTTGCATTCTTGGAGAAGAGATGTGATGAATTTTGGGGCTTGCAGGTTCACAGGGCATTAACAACACGGGTCACTGGAAGTAGGTAAGATGCTTGTCAGAATACCCAAACTGGGGCAAATTTGGTTCAGAAATACCAGGAGACTACTTTCCCGTAAACATCATGAAAGGCCTGGTCTATGAGTAGTTTTATGTGTGGAAGTAAAATAGCTAATGCTTCATAGGCCTTTGTAGGCTTTTTTAGTGAGAAATTATCTGTGAGTTGCCTAATGGCCTCACTAAGTAAGAGTGACTCAATTGTTAGAGTGAAATACTTGTAAAAGGATGTACTGTCTGGAGATTGTCTGAAGTGATCTGTACGTTACCATTCTTTGTGGTAATTTACTGCATCCTGTTTATCTGACATGTGCCTGTAGTTCTGTGGAAAAACAAGTTGTGTAACCCAGAGGTACATAAAGTGTCACTGCCCATCTGGGCAGGGTGCATATCAGCAGAGGCTGTTACACCATTGCTCTTTGTGGTACATACCTCTGCAGCCACATACAGTAATAATCTGCTGTCCAACTGTGTAATAAACTGTGTTTGTTACTCCACAATGGAGGTTAGAACCACACAAAAATTGTAGATCCTCATGCTGGCTGTCTGTTAGAGAAGTCACCCTTGACTGGCCTTGGGAAGGGCTGAAGGGATTCCTCTAAACCTGTGGACTACTGAAGGGGCTCCTGTAACAGTGGTCCCCTCCACTGTGATCAACTGAAGGCAGAATTTTGACTGCCCATGGCAACACACAGATGATGGTACTGTTGCCGTCAGGCCCTGGCTGGGCCAAGATAAGAAGCGAGATGGACTCACGATGCAGGGAGAGAGCAGCTTTTACTGGTGGTGTCCGATGATCCAAAGAGGAAATTCATAACAACCTCTCCAATTTTATAACCTCTAGTGCCCACCCATTATACCTTAGCCAACTAAACCCCATCTTACTACTATGCCCCCAAAACATCCAACCGAATGGTATCTGATTACCTATTCCAACCCCCTGTTAGTTCCCCCCAGGTCTTATGTTTTGATCTAGCTACCTCTTTATCTATACAGAAGAATGCAAACATGTGAAGGACAGGCCGTTTTCTACTCTTAATATTCTAAGTTACTCATCCACCCAGCTATAGTGAATACTCAAATCTTAAGCATACCCCTTACGGCATCAGTACCATTGATGGTGGCATCTACCTCTAGATGGGAAGTTTCTGTAAGCTGCACCCCGAGAAGGATCATCAGGTTCTGGCTCACTTGGGGTCATAATTGTACGTCTAAGTCTGGGTAACCAAGGGCTGGGGGGTTCTTGTTGATGAAGTGGTGGGAGGGGCACTAGAGCCCTTGCTAAGCCTTTGCTGGGAAAAGGTGCAGCATGGAGGGTTGTTGGGAAAAGCCAGCAAAGCGAGTGTTGGGACCTGGGCTGCTCCAAACAGGCTTTCCACGCTTCAAGACTTCTTGAGTCGGGACCTTTTTACACAGGCTTAGGGGAATTTTTAATTACCTTCACACAGGGGTATTTGGTGATAGCTACAGCTGCATCTTCACAGAGGAGGCAGGATGGCAGAATGAGCATAGCAGAAACTAACTTCAAACTTAGGACCATGTGGTTCTGGGAGCTGTTCCTGTTGATGCTGATGGGCTTCGAGTGGGCCAGGACTCTTTAACTAGTGGGTGCTGCTGGGCCTCAGGTGTTTGACAAACTTACAGGACTTCACCTGACACACAGGGGTTACATCTAAAGAACGACTGACAACCAGCCTACTCAGGCTTAATCCCAAATTTGTGGGACTGGCTGAGGAAATAGTAAGGGGGCCATGGTCATCTCAAGGTTTTTATCTTTGAGTATATGTTAGTAATAACCCAAAAGATAGTCTGTATTTTCTAGTTGAGTTGGATTCCAGGCCCCACAGGAGGGTCCAGGTATCTGATTCTGTAATTTAGATATCTGCCTGTGTCGTAGGGTTAAAAGTGAAAGTAAAAATTATCTGTGTGGGATGGCAGACGGGTGAGGGGTGGGGGAGGGGGGAAGCCAGGTGGTTTTTTTGGTGGCCTCTCTTCCCCCAGCGGCGCGGTGTGTGCTGGGGCCACGGGGGCGGCGGCGCCGGGAGAAGCCGGCGAAAGCGGCGGCTTTGCCTGGCCCCAGGAGAAGCCAGAGAAAGCGGCGGCTTTACCCGGCACCGGGAGAAGCTGGCGAAAGTGGCGGCTTTACCCTGCACCGGGAGAAGC
>VYZS01078460.1:5671-22447 GCA_013400695.1 Neodrepanis coruscans | reverse complement strand
TACCCCTTAAGGCATCATTACGAGCCTCCACTCAGACTCCAGACCAAGAACAGCTCACTTCATCCCTTTTTCAAATGCAGCCTTATTTAATCTCAACAAAGGAAAACAAGGAGCAACAGACTACTAGTTATCACTCACCAAGCAGGGCACATACACCTGCTTTGCCTAATGCTCAGTTGGGCTCAGCTGATACAAACATTACAAATACCTGTAAAAGGCAGGGCAACTAGCTTGCCATTGTACTTCTTTGCTAACAGCACTACAATATAAATGCAATAAAGCAAGCCAATGAATATATAATATTCCTAAAGTAACATATGGATCATCCACACTGTCCACATTTACAATATATCACCATCGATGGAAAAAATAAGCACCGAGTCTTAACTGTAACTGCATGGAAGTTTGAAGTAGACCAAGGAGAACAACAAGATCTGATTAGCAGAGGGAATGAAAGCATTTGCATTTCATTTCATCTTACAGAATTTGTAAACAAAGTAGAATATGAAGCTTGGTATGCCACAGTTCATAAGAGTCCCCATAACGAAATCTTCATAAATACAATTAACATAATTACAGACTATTGACTAGAAGAAATTAAGGATTGATCTGGCATGGATAAAGAAGTGCTTCTAATTTTCAGTCTATAATTCCATCAGGTAATACTCCCTAAGACATTAATTGGCTCATACAATATGAAGGACAAAAGAAGTTGTCTCCTCCCCTCTAGTGTCCACCCGAAATTATTCTCAGTAGTTTTAAATTAGTCTGACAATGTGCCCCAGAGCTTCACAGCCCTCACTGATAAAAAGAAAAATAAAAGAAGTGGATTTAAATTTCCCTTTGTTCAATTTCATCCCCTAATATCGGCCTTTCAATATCTATGAGGCTATTACCAAGAATACAGAGTCAAATCTTCCAAATATTGGAAGAAGAAATGTTAAAAGTACACATAAGGTTCTGCAGTGTGCATCCTTGGAAACAACTAAGGCCCTGTTGAGCACCCTGGTCTGAATCTGCGCAAACACCCCAGTCCCAGAAACTCAAGCTCAACCGGAAATATTGCATTTAAAAATATATTTAAGACTTTAAAGTTCATCTACAAAACTTTTGAAAAGCCCTTAGGTCATTATTACCTTGAAGTCACATAAATAAAAAAGAGTAGCACACTTTCCCAAGAGCTTTCTTTAATTTAGTGAGAAAATAAACAATTTGGTAAACAGTTTTACAAAGATAACCTATGATTGAGGCAGAAGCATTCCACCAAAAGCATCCAGCACAAAGCAATCCTCACAATTTAGTAGAGTCCAAACCATTGGTTTTAAGTTATCCAAAACAGCTAAAAAATGCAAGAGAGAATAAAAGAGTACAAAAAGAAGGAAGAAGAGATTAGAATAGGATAATTAAATAGCTACCACTGAAGAATCCTACAGAAGTCCACACCTTCTCATAGTGATGGTGCATTCCAAGACAAAAGCAAGACAGAGCCCATGCCCTGCTCTATTTATGTCGTCTGGCCACCGTGGCCACCCCTCCCTGCAGGCCAGAGTGACATGTTCTGCAGCCAGTCAAAGGTTCCAGGAGCTGTGGTGTGGGTGACTGATAGCCTTTGCCACATGGCATTCGGCCACCATGTGCCATCTGTGGGGTCTCAGGCTTGGCCCTCCCTCAGTGACCAACAACTTCTGCACACCACACACACAGTTGGGTTTATTCTGACTGAAATAATTATACCATTCAGTGAGATTCAAATCCCATATCTCACACTCCACCTTGAGTGGGGTGAAAGGGACTAGACACCTCCCTAATGTCCCTCCCAGCCTGAATTATCTTATGATCAAATTAAATCTTGTTACATTTATGAGCAATCTAAATCCTTGTTTCTACTTTCTTGATTTGCAGGATTGAGATGGGAGAACACATCAGCATGACCAGTTCCATCTGTTCACTGGCCTGGTTTATAGCTTGCCTACAGACAACTTTGTAGTAGGCTGATCGTTCATTTTGGTAGTCATCCATGGCTGAAACATGTCCTTGTCAGGAATGAATAAGACATGTTCAGTGTTCCCAACTCTAACAACGTATTTGAAGCCTGAGCCCCTAAAGGCACTTGAGATCCTTAATGTCTATTTTCTTTTTTTTTCCACACACCATATTTGTAAGTTGACAAAGCTCTAATGTGCTCCAGATATAAAATATCAACTCAGATCCCAGAAGATATAATGAGCATGCACTGATTTTGTTTGGCAACTTACAGTTTTGGTGCCTGATTAACCTAGGGTTAGCAGCAATGAAATTTCCCATATATTTTGGGCTGGAAGTCCCACTTAGCACAATATATACAGGTAGAAATGTAAAGGAGAACAGACAGAAGGGAAAGAAACCTAGACAATAAGAAGTATGCATAACTGCAGATAGACAGGGGAGGTATAATTCATATGCAAAATGTAGCACTATAGCAACTTAATTTGGCTTTGAGTTTATAAGGCAATAAACAAGCCCTGAAAAACTCTTCTGAGAAGCATAACCTCTCCCTTGGGCTGAGGTCCTTCCATTTATTTGGCAGAGGACTTTATTATCTCATAAAGCAAAAGTCTAGTGAAGCACAAGCAAACTATTTCTTGCTCTGTAAAACTGTAATATCACACATGGTTATTTACTGCATGGTAGCCCCATTATTTTTGGTCTCCTCACAATATTAGATGTTGACATTTGAGGAAAAGAGCATTGCTGTCCCAATTAAAGAGAAACTGTGTCTTTCTCTTCAAAAAAAAAAAAAAGATGTCTGTTGGGAGCTTCTGACTGCTACACAATTTTAACATTCTCTCCATTCCAGGGGCAGAACAGAATAGGGAACAGAGAAGGCAACATTACAAGCTTTTAAACTTGGATATAATCAGAAATCAAACACATTTAATATGATAGATCTATTCAACAGTGTGATCAAACTAAGGAGTTGAAACTCTGTGTGGTAGAGAAACCAGTTATTAAGTCAAAATCACAGTCTCAGGCAAAGAGATTAAGTTATGAGAATTACATCATCAGAAAAAATTTAATTGACTGACTTGAAGGCAAGACATGCTTGGCACACAAGTTTGTATAAGGATTTTTTTCCATAAGTACCACTGGGTTCATATTTGTATCAGTGTATTGGTACTGGTGTATTAGTAAATGCTTTGCTATCTTCTAGAACTGATAATGTAAGAAAGCTGAAGTTCCATCAGCATAAGCAGATCAGAGGGCTGTCTTCTAGCTTTAATAATGCAAATTTTGCCAAGTAAAGATTTTTTATTTTAGTTCCACCTTCCTCTCATTCTGTGCTTGTATGAATGAACACCTGGAGGAGAGGGACAGGTAACTGTTCTGTCAACATGAAACACATGCTTTCATTTCGGACAAATCTCAGATTTTGGATGCCATACTACAGAAAGAAAAGACAGGAATGGATGTGAAATTAAAGCAGGAAATAAGGGAAATCCTAGAGAAGGAATGAAATAGCACAGATGACGAAGTATCAAAGGCACAAACATCGTCATTAGAGAAGCCTGCGTTAAAGGCAATACACAATGCTAGGGCCAGGCTGGTTTCCCATATGTGCAGAATCCATGAAAGAAGCCAGTTCTGTTTCAAAATAATTCAACTGAAGCAGTTTGCTGGACCTTTGTTCCCATAACAACAGCAATTCACTTCTCTCAATTCTATGATTGTGGCACGGTAATGAGAAATATCTTATTCTTTCATTAAAATACTGGATGAAGCACAGTAAGATACTGAGAAACATCTGATCAATTTACTGCACTTCAAAAACAGTCAGTTTCATTTTTCTTTGGAAAATAAAGAGAACTTCTGTCTTGATTGATATCAGTAAATTCTTCTTGGTACTATTATAAATTAACATAAAAAGATCATTATAACACAGACTATGTAAATACATTATTACTAATAGTCTCTGCCCAGAAGATACTAAAAAAATGAAAGAAGAGAAATATTTTTATCTCCATTTCACAGATAGAAAGCCTCTCCTGAGAGAAAAGTTTACAGTTTTCAGTGGTAAGGCCTGAGTTTTTAATTTCCCCAAAAGGTTTGCATCTTGCTTAAGTCTTTCAGGCTTAATATCCATCCAATATAGAATATTAATTTTGAAACTCCAGTCTAACATCTGGTACTAACTGTACATATTTTTCCCCTTGCAATATCCCAGTGTCAGTAATCTCTTAATAATTTCCTTTAGCTCATATTCCATCAACAAAGCTTCTGGCGTATTAACTGAGAAACTGTACACCTTTTTGCAAAAGGTACATAAATAACTCTTTCATGTGCAGCCACAGACTTTATGAACACAGAATAACTGTAATATAAAATGGATACAATCATAGCCTTATTGATGTCAGTGCCAGAACTTCTTGCTGATTCCAGTGTGATCAGGATTTCATCTAGGTTCTCAGATTTTCACAGGAGAATGTTTGCAGGTGAAGCATTACAGGCTGTGGTTCCTAACCCACAGAGCCAGTCTATGAAGAGGACATGGAAAGGACACTGTTCTTTTAGTTTCTGGATGATAAACTGTTTGAAATCCTTACACCTTCCTTTTGTCTTCTTCCTCTAGAATAACAGCAAATTATCTTAATTTCTACACAATGCAATTTACTGACCCGTTCAGCCAATGCTTTTAAAGGTCTAAAGGATGCAACCTGTCTCAGTAAAGAGCAGATCTTATGACTCCTCAGAAATTAGATTTTAGTTCTGCAAGTTTTCTAAAAAAAATAGGTCTTCATCTATTTCTCTCTATTCCCTCCCCAAAACATCCCCAAGTTGTCAGGTTAACCTTTACTTTTGTCAGAAATATGCAGTTTAAGGAGTCACAGTATTCCAGGTTTTTGCACTTTGGTATTTAGGACTGGAGAAAGGGAAGGAGAGAAAGGGACAGTAGCACTAGAAAGAAAATAATGCCAGATCTTAATAAGAACTCAAAAATGTAAGCAAAAATAATTTTTGTCTGCAAAGATGGATTTTAAGATAAAATTTCATTATGGTAAGTCAAAACAGTTTGAGTAATTACAATGACAAGTAAATGGAGCCAGATCAGATCCCTCCTGCTCCTTTCCTTCTCCTTCTCCTCTCAGCCAATTTGCTCATGAAAATGAGCAAAGTATTAAACAAATAGACCTCCCTGTATGGGCTGAGGAGACGATTAAGTTTAAACTCAGAGAAAGATAATGCAGAGAAAGAACTGTAATGTCTGCTAACATAGTAATAGGTTGTTACCACATGACCTCCCAGCTTGAATTTAAAAATATTAAATCGGCAAGCCAATATTTTACAGTCCCTGCTTGAAAAGCAGTACTCCACTCCTCTGTCTTTCTTAAAATCTCTTGCTCTGTTCATGCAGTTGGATATGGGTGGTCAACTCTATAGACATGGGAAAATGCCACTAGTGCCTCAAATCTATTATGAATTTGGTGCAAAACTATTGCAGTTACCTCATGAGCTGAGTATAACAGAAGCATGTCCTGGCCTCCCTAATAAGATCACGTTATCTTAGAAAAAAAATATTAGTGAGAAGACAGACAATCCAGCCCTGAATTTTAATTTTGTAAAGTAGTTGAATACAAAATAGGCTCACAACACTTGACAATATCATCATATTTCTTTTAACATCTATATGATAAAAAATTCAACACCACTGCACTTTTACTAAGAGTTCGTCATAGAAATCTCCAGCAAAGCAAATGTATTTACTGTGTCCTGGCAGATAGACATTATGCTAGATTATGCACAAAAAACAAGTTTAACATCAAGTTTTAATCAATAAGGGGGGAAAAAAGTCAATTTTTATAACGGTGCAAAGATAAGTGGGACACTCTACAAGAGAAAAGCAGATTTTAACAGCAAAAATCTCTTTCAAGATTTATTTGTGTACCCATGGCAGTGTAAGTATATAAACAAGATTGATGAGCAGAGGTTGCATCTTCTTTAGCTCAAATAATAGGGTGGGAATGAATGAATCATCAGGTACATGAACCCTTTTATGGGTCTGAAGACACAATTTACAAAGGAGATAAAGTCCCCATGAAGTTTATAAGTGGGAAAATATATAAAGACAACCAGGCCTCCAAATCTTGGTAGCACCTCTTCAAAAATGCAAGTAACATCAGAAAGGAAATTCAAAAACAGTATCTCTGTTATGCAATTCTCTCTAAGGGTCCTCCTCAATAGATGAGGTGACAGTGGAATTCAAAAAGAAACGTAGGGACTCATCGAGCAGCCAAATTTACTTCATTACTGGTGGGAAGGTAAAAGAATAGAAAACAAATTCCATTGGATTTAGAGTAGATATAAGGAAGAAGTCTTTACAATTAGAGTGGTGAAACACTGTAATATGTTGCACAGAGAAGTGGTGGATGCCCAATTCCTGGAAATGTTCAAGGGCAGGTTGGATGGAACTCTGGGCAACTGGTCTAACTCTGGTCTAACTGAATATGTCCCTGCTCATTGCAAGGGGAGTTGGAATACATAGCCTTTAAAGTCCCTTCCAACTCAGAATATTCTATGATTCTATGAATTTCTTTTTTTTCATCTCAACACCAATAGGGGAAGGCTTTGGGCTTGGTTGCTTTGGTTGCAGTTGTGTCTGACACTGAAAGTGGCAAAGTAGGACTTATTTTGTCACACTGTTGCATGAGATCTGCAACAGCAAAACCTTGTTTTCCCAGCGATTGTTGTAAGCAAATAGGAACTCAGAAAACACATTAAAGTATAGACTATAATAATGCATCACACTCAGAGAGTCACTTTTCTTAATACAGCCATGCTTTCATATTTCCTGTTTGCCTCTTACAAAATAAGAAAATTTCTGCTCAACACACAACATCAAAAGGACTATTCCTTGTTGACACAAACTATAAGCAAGTAGCCCAGTTCATCTCTGTCAATCAGTACCATTACAGTAAGCTAGAAACTAGACATTCTACAAATAAATATGAATTGTCTGCCAGAAATATGGGAGAAAGAAAGAATATCAAGATATATAATTTTTTTCTGTCAGAATTATTGAAAACTGATCCACAATTTCAGCTTTTTCCAGCTGATGTGTTCCAAGTTCCTCCTTTGACAAGTAACTGCATAAGAAGTGCATGTCTTTGTCTTCCTACTGTGATGAGAAGACAGACAGGATCACACACTGCAAGATATCTTTCAAAAAAACAACACATTCAGGAAAGAAAGGGAAATCTGAAGTTAAATTATTAGCATTTTTTATGACAGGGTACAAAAGATCTCACTGTCATCAGAGTCTGCACTGGATGTTGTATGAAGATGGTAAGAGACTTCTTTGAGGAAGAGCTGACAAAGAGCTGTTCAAAGTTCACCCAGAAAGATAGGAACAATGCTGGGTCCAGATCAGACATCATATCTAGCTCTCTATCCATTAGAATGAGCTGCCTCTAACGAGTTTTAAACATCTTTACAAGTTTTTAAAACTTACAATTATGATTTATAGGTGTAAGTCCAGTCCTATCTCATCTTACACAGGCACTTAAATGCCTTCATATTAAGGGAACTATTTAGGCAATTCAATAGCCTACAGAGGGAGAAGAGATCTTCCAGGAGACAGCTCATATTTTAGAATACCTGAGTCACATCATACTGCTATCAATTCCTGAAGAGTCTTTCCCACCAGTGGAAGACAAGTTTTAACATCTCCAGTCAAGGATTTGAATTCAAGGGATTATATTTCTGCCACATTAATACTAGGAGAAGGCAATAGTAGTGAGACACAGCTGATCCATATATTTTTCTATTACTAGAAAATGTCCCTACCAATAAATGCCCTGATGTATGTAAAAGTGGATCTTAGGTATAGTGAAAGAAAGAGAGATTTTATATTTTTAAATGTATATGTAAATTTGGGCTATACATTTCTCCTTTGCTTACCTGAATGTTGTATAACTTTACAAACTGCAACTTCTTAAAGAAAGGTATTCCAAATTAAATCCTAATTGCATTAATCTGCTAGAGACCTATAGAGTGAGATCACAATTCCTTTATTCTTGTACATTCCTTTATATTGAGAACAGTTGTTATCACTTAGACAATATCCATAGACACAGTTTTTCACCTTCCATTGTACTAAAATTTGGAACCTGGCTGTGAGACCTGTGATCTATTCAGCCCTTTGGTTTTATTTCAACCTAGATAAACAGCTACCTTAATAGTGCTGGCATCAAAAGTGCATTCATATACATAACACAAGTATGTTACAAACTGCCCTGTGAGAGAAGAAAACAAAACAGAACAGAAAGTGGATGAATTGATAGATGGATTTTGGACCAAAGTGTGCATCAGTGATAAGAAAGATTATTTTACTGCTGTATAAATATTTTATAATGCACAATCAATTAACAATTTCCAATATTTTCTTAGAGAGCAGATAAAAATTATTAAGCTTCAGGCTCATTTCAGTGATGTTTAAATGAAGGTGGAAACCTACATCATGAATCAGTCTACTAACATAGTCACCTAGGATTTAGGAATATTACTCAAGCAAATTTTTCTTATCTTACAAAGAGCACTGCGGAAGGTATTTCAATTTATTGTGGATAACAATCTATCAAAATAAGGAAAACAATCTATCAGGACATGCTTTGAATACAAATGAAGCAGCAAGAAATATAACGGAAACATGAATTTTAATTAACCCTGTGATGATTCACATATCCTGAAGTGCTCAGTTTGAAAACAAAGATCTTCTGAAGTTTATACTTAACTTACATGCTTATATAACATAATGTATCAGGCCCATTAAAACATGTTATGAGACATTTGTAGATCAAGTAGAAAGTATAGAGATGAAGCTCTTCTGGTTCTGTTTAGAGCTACAAATTCCTGGATCAATAATACCAGTTCAAACCAGGTATCGCATGCCAATCCCTCAAGTCACTATTCAAGGTACAACTCCAGCTGCTTCTCTACCATGTCAAGTTTAAATATCCTACTCTGAATCTTATATTATAATCCTACCATGAAGTAGCTTGGTGTGTAGTCACAGCCTATGTGGTGTTTTACTTTCAGCCCCATGATTCACCTGCTAACATGAAAACCCCCAATTCTCATAAGCTAGGGTGGCAGAGACAGCATATTCAAAAGAACCAAAAGGCAAAATGAAGGGGAAAAAATAAAGAAAACTCTTGGGATTTTTTAAGACATTCTTGAATTTAGGCTGAGGAAGCAGGATCTAAGTAATGGGTTTTCTAATTATCAGCCTTGAATGCTAATAACATCCACGAATTTACTGAAGAGCATACAGGAGCTTGAATCATAGGAAAAGTAGCATAGATAATAGAATAACTTTCTTCAGAGGAGTACCTCACAGAGCCCTAAAGCTACTGATACAGACATCATGAATATGCTACCTTTGTTCTTTATTTCCAAAACAAAAACACCTTGGGAAGGACTCTGAGATGATTCCTCTTCTGAAGGCTTGGCTGCCTGTGCTCAGGGCCAGACTGGAGGCAGCACCACTGGGCTGCCCCTTCCTCCTCCCGCCTCTGGAGAGGCTCCAGAGAGTGCTGTAAAAAAGCCTTCCCATGGGAGCTGCTTTAATCTGAGCCTCTACCCCTTGGCCACTACCTGTGCCACAGCTCCCGCTGTATCAACAGCCACAGCTGTGCCTGTGCCACAGCACCTTGGGGCCAGATATGGGCCCCTACCTGCAGGGCCCCCAAGCCTCCAGGCTTGGCCTCAGCCCAGCACCATGCCCAGACAGGTGCCCAGTGCCCAGAGCAGGGGCTGTCCCTGTCTGCCCTACTCCTGGCTGGGACGTTGGGAGATCAAGGACCTGGCTGCCCAGCCTGGCCCTGAAAGAGCCCCCACAGCATCTGGTCCCTCCACCCCTATCCCAGGGAAACACCAGCCCTGACACAAAGTATTTTGTGAAGATTGGCAGAGAAAACTATTTAGAAAAGACCAGGTATTTAACCTCATAAAAACTCCAGCATTGTTATACTAAGCTGCAGTTCCTCATCTGTTCATTAACAACAATAATCCTCTGAAAAATGAAAGACTTTTAAACAGTAAATTAATCAGCTGATAAATAGCTGACTAAAATTAAAGCGGCAATATTTTGATAAATTCTAACAGGAAAAACTCAGAAGCCTAATATTATAATATAAGGAAAATTAAAGTGCTGGCATTTTCATGGTGTTTTAAATAATGAGAATCTTGAGTGGAATTCTCATATAAATACAGTAAGTATTGTGTGACAACCCTATTAATACCAGAGAAGTTAATTATGATTAGTGCTCTTACACTGAGTACTAAATGAATTAACAATAATTAGGCATTCCTAATACTATCATCATATTTGCACATACATTTTAATAGAGAGGTTTCACTCTGATTAGAGCTGATAAATTATTAGCAGCAAAAAAATTATCTCTTCCATTTATCACTTTTTCTCTCCCGTACTCAGAAATCAAAGCTCATTTCTGAGAAAAAAATGTTACTCGTGAATACCCAGCTTATTTCCAGCCTTTATCAAATTGTTCTCACAACTGTTAATTAAAAGAAACTTCAATCATGTGGCAGTATTTCTACTCCTAAACATTTTAAGCAGAGACTATCAAATTCTTTGATCTTCTTTACTAGGGTGTTAGCTATCTGGATCCTTCTTGGAAATCACTGGACAAAACATCGCTTAGCAACCTGAATCACTAGAAGTAAACACAAAAAAACCTGAACTTATTGGAAAACTGGAAAGATGGTGGGGTCAGTTTGAGACACTGTGGTGAGCAAGCAAATTTAAGAAGGTACCACATTAGTCAGAAAGGATACTGGCAGGACTTGAACACTTCTGTCCATAGTTCCCAGCCAGAAGCAGATATGCACACACTGCGGTGTTTGAGCACAGCAAACTAAACACTGCCAGAGCATTTCTAACACAGAACATGTTCTGCATTTGTGCAATAAACCCAATGTGTAAGGAGAAGGGAAAGGGCATGTGAACAGAAGAAATGAATTACCTGCAAAGTTGTGAGAATGTGGGCAGCAGATACACAGCAAGTGCAATGCTTCCTGCACATCCTCAGCACGCCGCCCCATCTGTGTACAAGCTTGTGAACACTGAGTGGCTGCAGTATACAACACACAAACTCTGGTCATTTCTGTAAGTTCAGCATGCGGGAGCAGTACCAGGCTTAGCCAGGCTAGAAGACATTCTCAGATTTTATACCAGTATAAAATGTCCTCATAATCCACTTGTGCACCATTTTGACTAGAAAACGAGATGCACCCAGGAAAACCCTGTCAATTTCTATCCTTAACATTTGATGGAGGACTCTCACTTTGCCTCAGCTGATTCCTTTATTGCTGCCAACCAACATGGTTTTCTCTCCTCAAGAGCTGTCTCTGATGCAGAGGCACATGGAAAAAAAATTACTTTTTGACAGGTAGGAAGTGCTGGTGGACTAAAACATTAGATCTAATCCAAATGCCAAATGTCACTTTTCTATGTATTAAATCCAGTCCTAGTGGGGCTAAACTTAGTAGTGGACTTCTGTTGACTTCAGGGCTCCAGGGTGATGTACCTTCTCAAGATGGCCAACCTGCGGCATTACAGGGAAGGCATGAGCGAGAATAAATGAAAGGGGTCCTGCAAGGAAATCTGTGAGGAATACAATTGTTCACATTGACTACTGCAGCTTTCCAAAGGAAACCTCAGCCCTGTGCTCTCAGTACAACAGCATGATGCTGTCTCTTTTACTAGAGCTGTACAAAGCTGAGGAATTACTAGCTTGATCTGCTCTGGATTTGGTGGGTTAAAATTATGAATGTCAAAGAGATGGCACTTCAGCAATGCAGCATCAGTGCTTTATGAACACTAGTGAGGAAAAAAATACAGGTACCCTCATTTATNTTTTTTTAAAAAAATATTTATTTAAAAAAAGCAGGAAACTGCCAGGAGTAGAAATTTGTATAGAAAAACAGAATAAATCTGAGCTTGAGTGGATTGTTTTTATAATGGCTGTTGAGTGAAAAATACTTCATAGAGAGGACAGCTTCTATGTGATCTATGTTACTTCCTGATGTTCATTTCTGCTTGTCTCTATTTATTTATGTTATCCTTGCTTGCAGTATTGCTTCCAATTGCTATCACAAAGTAAGCTAATTTCATGTGATCATCAGATATTCTTTGGGTTCTCTTACTTCTGTACAGCTCTCAGAAACTCAATAGCCAGAGTACAACTACAGACTTCTTTAAAATCAGTTCAAAATCAGTGTGACCAAATGTTTTGTGATAACCTTGTCCATTGGTTTAGGGAAGAAATAAAATTGATTTTTATGGTGACCATTCAAAACCTATCTAACAACTCTATGGAGCCATTCTTCTCTTTGAGAAGAAGTTCTCAATCTCTAGCTCATCTTCCAAATTTATTATAGCAAGGCAGTTGGAAAAGCAGTACTTGTATAGCAGTACCTAATATATGAAAGTACACAAAAATCATGCAGAGTAATTTCGGGGCTTTTTTTTTAATTAGTCAGATAGTATTCCTTCACCATTCGTGTTTCTGATTTATATTGACAAAAGCACTCAGGACAGAAATAGATTTTGCTGTTCACTTTGAAATGCTGTTCCTGATGACTTCCAATTTCATGCATATTCACACCTTATGAAACAGTGGAATACAATCTAATTAAAACTTGCAGTGTTTTCTGTTGCTAAGATATTAAAGGAAATAAATTTTAAAATGCAATCAGGAAGTAGTAGCGTTGGTTTTAACCTCACTTATACTGGTAGCTCACTGGAAAAAATAGTGTTATGCTTGTGTAATAGCAACCACTGAGGAAAAAGCTAATGGTTCAGAACCAATCCAAGATCAGCATCTTCAAATAGTGCCTTACTTCTTCAGTAAACCTGTTTCATTTCCCTCCCAGTAAAGGAAAAAGCTCTTATGGTAACATGAATACATCTATCAGAACATAATGTTTAGACAGTCTGTTCTGCAATCAACATCTGCATGTATCTATTTCACTGTATTGTCCACTTTGAAGAGATGGCCACTTAGATGTTCTGGTTTGCAAGACTAAGGCAAATCATTAAAGAATGTAGAAAGGATTTTTTTGATATCTTGTCAGTACACAAGTGGTTATGGTCACAAAATTATGATCAAACCTAGTAGAATGGTTTCAGGTAAAACTTACAGTTCTCCTTGCACTGGTAGGCAGCCCTGCTGATCTGAGTTCATGTCTCAGGCAGAGCTTGAAATTGATGCTTGATTTTGAACAGGCAGCATACAACAGAAGAAATAAATGAAGTATATCTTTTTGTAGCACACTTTCAGAGGGGAAGAGGAATTGTTACCCTGGAACAGATCTATACATTTCTGTTTGTCTCCAACAGCACCTAACATTAAATATTTAATTTATTAAGTATGTAAATTATTAAGTATGTAACAATACATTAAAATCTCTTCCCCAGCACACCCAGATACTTAAGTGCCTACTAGTGCACAATTCCTTTGAGGGAGAGATCTACTGCTCTGCAAGCTGATGTCTGGGGTTTGGCCTTTCTTAAACACTCTTCCTGATGCTGGTTTTAGTTTTTTTTCTCCACCCTGTTTTCTACTATGTTAAACAGCAATTTAATAGGAGAAAGTAGCTTCCTCCGTTATTCATTGCTCCTGAATACTTTCCAAAAGTTTACCTTTGATAAAGAAAGACAGAAGTATAAATAGCTCTAGGTGTGGAGGAAGCTAAGTAATTTAGGTGCACAATTTTAAAATAGGATTACAATTTTTCTTAAACTTGAAGATTTGAACTAGGAAGATTAAATGTTTCCCCATGGAGCATTCCAAGTGATAAGGGAAAGGTGGGGAAAAATGGCAGGGTAGAACAGACATTAAAAATAAATTGAGAAAATATGAAGGAAGGACAGAGGAAAATGTTGTAGCAAAAGAAGAGTTAAACTCTTCTCCATGTGCTTCAGCTGATTCTCTCACTTTTTTTCCCAAATATGTTTCTACTTCTTAAAATTGGTTCCTTCCTTCTCCCTTTTCAGTAAAAAATAGTTCTACTGTGGATTTGATAAGCTACTTGATATTTTTAATATTTAAACTATATACAAGTAGCTGTATTTGTCAAGAAAGGCTGGAAAGCTCTAGAAGGACCTTACTATAACAACTACAAATTATCAGAAAAAAAAAAAATTAAAAAATTATAACAAAAGATGTTATCAACTTTGACTGGTAACAGTGGCATAAAATCTACACTGGTAAAATCCCGTACAGTTTAGTATTTTAAGATGTCTGATTCTTAAGCTCAATTATTTATGAGGTTGATAATACCATTATTCTTTCTGGTTCAACCAAGCCAATGCTTTTGAGACATTATGTCCAGTCTGAATGCCCAATTTTTAAGGTCAACATTGAGAAAGAGTTTTAGACTCTGGCAAGACACAAAAGAATGTTTCAAAGACTGTAAAATCTTATTTGAACAGTGAGTGACTGATAGAAGTTTTCCTGTTTCCTTTTTCCCTGAGAAATGTAAAAACATGATGAGACCACAGTCTTGCATGAAGACACAGTATTTGCAAGAAATGTTTAGAACAGAGCTGTTAAGAACAGAGCTTGCTTTAATCTTTCACAAAAAGGCAGGAGAGGATGCAGAGGTAAAAAAAACTCTCTTATAGATCACTTCAACCTCTCAGATCAAGTTTGGATACCTTTCCAAAATATGATGTTAAATGTATGGATGAAATAACATGCCCTGCACTGTACAGGAGGTCAGATTATATTTTTCTGACATCCTTTTTAGTTTTTCAGAACTAATAGTAAAGTTAATGATTCAGTAGGAACAAGAGAAGTCTCCTGATAGAAAAAATATTGTAAAGTCCAAATCTAGCACAGTAAATAAACATGTGTATAAGAGCAGAGCTTCAATTATCTCAATCAAAATGCTGTGAAACTGCTTCTCCAACAGCTCAGTATCCCACATACTGGATAGTCATCTTGTAAGAAACCGAAAGAGCTTACAATTTAAGAAAAAAAAAAACATAAAAGCAGAATAAGCATGGCAGAAATTAAGTACAAATCTGTATCACTAATCAGGAGGTGCAAAGTGAAGTCAGAGAAATGGAAGTCAGAGAAGCACCATGCAGGAAACTAATAATCAGCTGATAATAAAACACAGCTCTTAAACATTCCTGTCCCCAGTCACAAAGCCCCATCTCCCATAGCATACCCTCCAAGTTCTGGGGAGAACACCTAATGCACACTCTAGCACAGTCTTAATACACTCATAGGGAAAGGTCAGTTTAAGCAATACACTTCTGCATGAGTGTTTGTATCCAGCACCTTATTAGGAAGAACAAACATTAACAGAAGAGANTTTTAGGAAAAAAAAAAAAAAAAAAAAAGAGAGAAAAAAAAAAAAAAAAAAAACAACAAAAAAAAAACGCACTATTGCGAAGATCTGGTTTCTTATTCAAAAAGAACTGATTGTGATTTGTGCTGGAGACTAACAGTTGGAAGAGGTTTATTTCACCCAAAAGCAGAAGAGAAATCAAAATATAACAATTTATATTTGTAAGGTGATATAACCTTTTCTGAAGCACAGATTGCACAGAGTATTCATCCAAATCTTTTAGACAAGATACTGAGTGTCTAAAAAGGGTGCTTCAGTTCTGAAGAGTAAGCGTAGAATATTTGAACAGAGACCAATGCAATGTCCCTCTCTTCAGTCACATGCACAGGATACAGACTAACACATCCATAAAACGCTTACTAAACTCTTCTTAGTGCAAAAGGTTCCTTTACATGTGCACCTGGTACCAGGCATAATATACAGCTTCAATTATGTTTCACCTGGACTTTAGCTCACATTTGGATCATGCTAAGTCTTATTACAACAGATTATATCCACAACGGTGATGATGGTGACCTAAACCACAACAGAAATGCTAGTAATAGGATTAATTTTCATCTCAGCATGAACGTAAGTCAGTATTGCCTTCCAGTTCTGCATTTATTAAAGGGTAAATCTCAAGATGATGTTGAGGTACTCATTGGATCACACCATTAAGTGGCAGCTGCTGAAAAGTCCATTTAGATGTATTTAGCCTACAAAAAATTTAACAAGTCATCAGTTTAATATATATAAAACATAAATTAAGACATTAAGCCTCATGATGAAAATAATAATGGCCAGTTACATTTACACTGGTTCATCTGTAACAACAATACAGTTGCTTATAATCAGTTTAGTCCTTGCCCTTCTTGGTATTTCTTACAGATGCACTGACCTGCAGAGATGCTGCATACCTTTGATTCCCAATGAAACCATGATGATCACACAGTTCTTAGTATGCCAAGTGCTACATGGTTCCATTTGTAACAACCTTCCCTGTCTTTTGAGGTGATCAATGCAAGCACACAGACACTAAGAGCACGTTTGTTTTTCACTACAAAACTTTCATTTCATGCATCTCCTAGATGTCCAGAATCATTCTTTTCTTAAGAATCAATAAATCATCAGTATTCTTCCCAAGTTTATGAAAACTGAAACTGAAGATCATGCTGGCTAGACAATATTGAAGTAAATTAATTATTTTTGTCCATAAAACTGCATTACATTTTATAATTATATATGTTTAAATTTCATTTCTTATTTTTTCCAGCAACATGCATTAATTTCTTGGTTGAGGAATTTATTCATCACTTTGCCTTTCTGGACGAGTTTGATTCTCAACAGCAACATTTTATCCCCACGTTTAAAATCAAAGTT
>VYZS01078458.1:44835-69970 GCA_013400695.1 Neodrepanis coruscans | reverse complement strand
CTCAAACCTCAAAATGGGTTGGTTGAGTATTACAGAAATGTTTTGGAATGTGTGTGTTTTTTTTTTTTTAAATTTTTTTCTCTTTTTTAACTGAGAGTTGAAAGAAACAGCCTGGGCTGTCGCCAGGGTGTGGGCACATGATTGAGTAGCTCAGCTAATGCCGTTTACATTAGTGCTTAATACTGGGAAGTCCTGCCTTCCAGTGCCAAAGGGTTAGTAAATCACTGCATTTTCATAAACAGCAGTGTTCATTACATTCTGCTGCAGAATGTCTTACTTGCTGAAGTGTGTCTTGAGTGTTACAGCATGTGGATAATAAGGGAAAAACCTGAAATGTAAAATTGGAACAAACTGCTGCATGGCTGTAAGTCACTAAACTTCACATTTATTCAGATTTAAAATAAGATTAATAACTAAGCTGCTGAACTGCTCATTTGTGTAGGTCATGAAAATTTAAAAAACTACTGCAAGTATTTAAAATTAATCCCAGGAATCAAAGGAATTTTATATACCCAGTGTGACACATTGCAAATAGAACAATAGTCTTTTGTATAGAATTGTTCATACAGATTATAGTACAAAGCGCTTTAATGAATTACTGTTAATAATAAGCAGCAAAATAATTGAGACAGTTAAGTATAGGCAGGGAAAAAAAGCTGTGTTTTGGCTGAAATGTGGCAGCAGATGAAGGACAGGAAGACAGGAGAGCTCATTCAGAAGACAAGGGAGTGGGCAGTTCTGCCAACTACAGCTATACAACATTACTTTGTAATGTAGAATAATGAAAATACCAAGTCTGGTATCCTACACTCTGTCCAGACCTAGTCCCAAAGATTTTAGCCTGTTTAATATGCAAGAAAGGATCTTGGTCTGATTCTTTAGAATTACTTTTCTTGGCATAATATTGAATGTCTTTGCAGTGTGCTAGGGAAAAAAAAAGTGGTGAGAAAATATGTGGTAGTTCATATGATCTTTAAGAGTTTGGTTCATAATAAAGAAATAGATGTCCAAGTCTCATAAAACATGCATAATTCTCATAAAATTATATTAAAATGACACAACTCTCATAAAAAAATTCTCATAAAACAGCCTATTATTCTGAGGAAACATACTCAGTGGAACTTATTTTTTGCCTCTGTTGCCAATGGTTAAGATAAATTAGTTGGAGCGCCATTAGGAATAAAGCTCACGTGTTCTCTGAGTCAGTTGTTAAAGCTGAGCTGGAGCTTTGCATTTCCCATGACCATGTTCTGGTGGAAGAATGCTGGAATGACATCCAGAGAGGTTTTATGACGTTTCAAGCAGAAATATTCAATTAAAGAGGACACTGCAGTGATCTTGTGGAGTTACATCACATGTGGTGGCTGGAGTTACTCCTCAGTCAGACATTAATGAAGTTGTATGTCTTTGTTATGGTGTGTAAGGATCAGGAGGTTCTGTTTCAAAACAAGTTGTTAAGGTTTAGAACAATTGCTCCTAAATTTGATACTTAAGATGAAACAGAAGGTAAAAATTGATAGGAAATAGGAATAAACCAGTGGTTATCAATTAATTTTTTCAGTGTTCCTTCACTGTTTTATGTATCAGATATGACTTAGGGCATATCTGTCACCTGATATAAATTACTAACATAATATTCTATTTTACTGGTTGCTGATCTTGTCTAAATTTGCAAACCATTACATAGCATCAGGAACAGAATAATTGTGGAAGATACTTATTGTTGAATGAATTTTTGGATGGTGAAATCCTTAGGATTAAACAAAATGTCACAATAAAATGAGCATAATTATTCTAGCAATCCTTATGAAGCAATAACATACTTACTGAGCAGATCTTACTGGGATTCCTCATCTGAGTTTGATGTTTAGTGATGTTTTATTTTATCTTCAATTTAAGAAGTAATTTTTGTCTGTATATTCTTCTTGCCTTACGTGTGTGTGACCTGTGTCAGAGAGCAGATGTCACTGCACCCTTTCAGACATGATTGTGGTGTAGTTTTAGGTCTTGCAGGCAGGAAAAGCAAATCAGTGCACAGTGCATCAAATAAACCACGATTGCTGTGTTATTACATCTTTTGAAAGGGATTAGAGAAAGCTGTGTGGGATGATAGTACAATACTCCTTCTGGCTGATAAAGGATGGCAAACAGAACAGTGTGTAGTTTTTCTTTAATAGATTGTCTCGATTTATTAATCCCTTTCATGTCTTTACTTGTAGTGTTATAGATGTTTTGTAGGAAACAGTAGGATGTCTTTGTTCACAGTTTTCTGTAAACAAAGACACCCTGCTGTCTGCCTCACTTTTTGTGCAAGCCAAGCAAGTTTTGGTTGACCTCTCATTTTTGGAAATAGTGGTTTGGTTGAACTTCTCTTTGGTTTGGTTGACTAATGGATTTATTTGTGCTGTTGTGTATTCCTTGGTACTTTGCAGATTTCAGTGGTGTTTATTAGTGGAAAACTTTTTTGTCATCCTGTTAGCCAAGGCCTTGCTTTCAGTTAGATGCTTCTACGTAGAATAGTCCAGGTCAGAAAGGACCATGGGAGGTCATCTGGTTGAACCTCCTGCACAGAGCGGGGTCAGCATTGAATTCACATCAGGTTTCTCAGGGCTTACTTCACTCAGATCTTGAAAACCTCCACTGAGAAGATTCTGCTGTTCCTTGGGGCAGCCCATTCCCAGGGTTATCCTCTCAGCAATGAGGATAAATCCAGCTTGGAGCTTCCCTGTTTCCATGTACATCCGCAATCTCTTTCTTCATCTGTGTCCTGCCGTCATGGGTTTGTACCCCCATCCAGGATCTGATAAGGTTACAGCAGACAGGAGACAGATGATTTATCCTTTATCTTCATCTTTTTGTATTTTCTACNGTGTGTGACCTGTGTCAGAGAGCAGATGTCACTGCACCCTTTCAGACATGATTGTGGTGTAGTTTTAGGTCTTGCAGGCAGGAAAAGCAAATCAGTGCACAGTGCATCAAATAAACCACGATTGCTGTGTTATTACATCTTTTGAAAGGGATTAGAGAAAGCTGTGTGGGATGATAGTACAATACTCCTTCTGGCTGATAAAGGATGGCAAACAGAACAGTGTGTAGTTTTTCTTTAATAGATTGTCTCGATTTATTAATCCCTTTCATGTCTTTACTTGTAGTGTTATAGATGTTTTGTAGGAAACAGTAGGATGTCTTTGTTCACAGTTTTCTGTAAACAAAGACACCCTGCTGTCTGCCTCACTTTTTGTGCAAGCCAAGCAAGTTTTGGTTGACCTCTCATTTTTGGAAATAGTGGTTTGGTTGAACTTCTCTTTGGTTTGGTTGACTAATGGATTTATTTGTGCTGTTGTGTATTCCTTGGTACTTTGCAGATTTCAGTGGCGTTTATTAGTGGAAAACTTTTTTTGTCATCCTGTTAGCCAAGGCCTTGCTTTCAGTTAGATGCTTCTACGTAGAATAGTCCAGGTCAGAAAGGACCATGGGAGGTCATCTGGTTGAACCTCCTGCACAGAGCGGGGTCAGCATTGAATTCACATCAGGTTTCTCAGGGCTTACTTCACTCAGATCTTGAAAACCTCCACTGAGAAGATTCTGCTGTTCCTTGGGGCAGCCCATTCCCAGGGTTATCCTCTCAGCAATGAGGATAAATCCAGCTTGGAGCTTCCCTGTTTCCATGTACATCCGCAATCTCTTTCTTCATCTGTGTCCTGCCGTCATGGGTTTGTACCCCCATCCAGGATCTGATAAGGTTACAGCAGACAGGAGACAGATGATTTATCCTTTATCTTCATCTTTTTGTATTTTCTACAGGCAGATCACTGTGAAATTTATTTCATTTTATTTAGTTTCTGCCTAAATTACCAATGGCCTCCCATCCTAGATGGGGAGCTATAAAGCATGTTTCTGAAGTTTGGGCTTTTGATGCCTAAATTCAAGTGGGCTTTTAATGTAGTTAATATTATTATTCACACTGTGCTGAGATGTTTCTTTTAATTGACTCAGATTTATTTTGAGAAAAGTGTAAATTTAACATAACTGTTCTAAGAAGAATAAAATTCTAATTACAAAGCAGACTATTGACTAGGAAGTATTTACATCCCTCTCCTCATTTAAAGTACTAAACAGGATATTTAACTAAGCAGTGAAAGATTGTGGATAAGTTTGCTGCCTCGTCCTGAAGAGATTGTCAGGAAGTGAAAAAAATCTATAGTAATGGGTTTTGCATCTGATTTTTAACCTTATTTTTCATGCCTCTTTTTTTGCTATGCCAAGAGCAGGCTTTGTTTTTAGCATGTTTGCCAGAGAATAATTGCAAATTGTAATGTGTCTAACGACTGTAATTACTTACGAGTCCTTGCTTACTTTTTTTTTTTTGGTAATTTTTCATTCTAAATTCACATCTGACATTAAATAATGGCCACTTATTGCTTCTGGCTTCAGCTGCTTGCCTCTCTATCCTGTTAATGTGAGGAGTGGTACATCTGCAGCTGCTCCATAGAGTAGTACATGAGCAGCACCCAGAAACGTATAAAAAGTACTAAAGAGATGAGTTCTGCGCAGTAGGGAAAGAGCAGTGGTGGGTTTGATGAGGGAAATTTGGCCAGTCCTCTGCTGCAGCTGCTCTGTGTTACTCCATGCAGGGGTTTAATGCTATTTTTAATGCCATTTTCTGCCCTAAGAAATAGGTAGTAAATCCTTGATTGATGTAATGTGTTGCAACGTCCTATTAATTAGTAAAATACTGTTGTGTTCAATGCTGAAACGAAGCAATATTATTCTTGAATTTTTGCTTTAAAAACAAACGTGAAACCCAAACTTTTCCTGCACTGAAATTCCTACATCTTAAAAAACTGAGCTGCTCTTGCTGAAGTCAATAAGTCTGCTCTTGCAGAATTGAATAAGTTCATGGTACAGTTAGGTCATGATGCTTAATCTTTGTGGTAGTTACTTTTCTCTGTTAATAAAAAGTCACCTTGTACTTGAGGTTTAATTTTGACTTATTTTTTTATGAGATGGCAGTTTATACATAATCTGATGTCTGTTTTGGAGTCTTGTTGGCATTACAATAAGAACATTCTGTTAGATCAAGGTGAACTATCAAGGATGAATGTTTAAATCATCAGTGGACCTCTTCCTGTAACTGAACTTTGAAAGCATATTTAAAGGTTAATTTTTTTTTAAAATATTCAGTTTTTAAGCACATTGGATTTTGTAGAAAGCCTGTCCTGAGTGTAGGACAGCTTGTAGAACACACTAGAGTTTGGTGATGCCTTTTCCCATTTCAGATACATGTCACAGCTGAGTCCTTACCTTGGGCTTATGTCTTTTGGTGTGAAACAGAGAAGTAAAAGGGACAAAGATTTTTCACATATCCTGAAGGATTCAGCAAAAGCTGGAGCTGTCTAAACCCTTAGGACTCTACAAATCTCTCTTGCCTCAGCTTGTCCACCACAGCAGAAGGTGCCAAATCAAGGGCAGAGCTGCAGCCCTGGCCTTGGAGGATGGAGCAGGAGGAGCTCCCACAGGAGGGACATGGCTAGAGCGTGGGATGCATTGGAGGAGAAGCTCTGCTATATCCAGTTCCTATTTACTTTTCCTCCTCCTTTCTTAACAATGAAAAAAGATCAGGATTTTTTATTTATTTAGTTTCATTTTTCATTACAAAATGTCAAAGCCCCTGGCTCTGGAGGATCAACTCCTCTATTCATGGAGAACAACAGGATTGCCAACGAAACCGCCATCGGCTGAGAGAAATACCTGGGATTATAACCGCAGACATTATGGGACTGGTTTTGGGTTTTATGTGTGTTTGGTTTTGCAGTGGGAGCATGTAGCTGATTCTGGTACTTCTACAATCAATTTTAAAAAAAATTACTGGAGTAGCATTGCTTAATATAAATCGACTTATTTGTTGCAAGTTCATTTTCTGCCTTGAAAAAAATGAAAAAGTTAGGGCAGTTAGAGCATATTGTCAAGCAAGAATTGTGTATGCAGTGTTTGTACTGAGGAAAATGGCTCTTTTATGAGGTATTGAAAAGTTTTTAAACTTAAGAATGAGATGAGACCCCCTTGAGATGATCATCAAAATCCCTTTAATAGTTAAGATTCGGCCCGAGTGCTTTTCTCTACCTTTGCTCTCCAGTCTGCCAGCAATTTTGTGCTTTATAGCCCTCATTATTTTTTTGACTTGGTGGATTTTTATCGAATAGTGTTTTCAACAGACAAATCTTTCTATTTAGCCTTGTGTGATTTTGTTCACTTGCAAACCCTCCAATAAGATTTGTACGATTACACATGTATGTTCATGTGCCCCAGAACTGACAGTGACATTCTGGGTTGTACTTTGGTTTAATTTCTCTTCCTGAATGACTGGCTTTACCACCTCTTATGTGCCACATGCTGCAAGTGGAAATGACTTGCTCAATGTACCTTGAGGGTAATTTGAAGTCTGTGCACGTGAGGTGCCTTTTCTGCAGTCGGGCTCCGCTCTCGGAGCAGCACCCTGTGGGACCCATCCTGCAGTACATGCAATACCATAACCAAGCCAGTTCTTCCATTTCAGACTCCTGTCAGAAATTTACTCTGATGTTCACGTATTTATTCTCATCATTTTCTCCCTTCAGATGATGATTCAGCTGCTTCCCAGTGCAGTTTATTCCATTGACTAATTGCTCTATTAAGAGTGTTTTCCCTCTTATCTAGGCTGACTTCCTTTTTCTATTAGGTTATTGTTCTCTTATGTTAATTTTTGTATTAATTTGTACAAGTGAAATTAAATATTCGTATTCCTGCAGGCTTTGGGATGCATTTTTCTGCTACAGAAATATGCTTGGCCTGCTTATAGTTTGAATTGTCGTGGGGCATTTTCTTTTTTCTCCCAAGTTTCTCCCATGCAAGTACACTGGGAGGGGGAATGTATTGCAGCCTTTAGGAAGCATTTAACCGATTTTAGGGTATGGTTTATATTTTATATATGCTTTATATTTTTTACATGGGTTGACAGTNGTTTGGAACAAGATGATCTTTAAGGTCACTTCCAACCCAAACCATTCTGTGATTCTCTGATTGTGTGGTGTGCTGTCGGGCATCAGGACAGATCCATGGGAGGAGCTTTGCGTGGCATTTCTCAAGAACCCCTCTCTTGCAGGTCACTGGGGCCGGTGCATCGGTGACTGCGGCTTGGGGGGCCTTCGGAGTCGCGCCGTCTGGTGCACCCACGCCGAGGGCTGGACGACCTACCACGCCAACTGCCACCAGCAGGACAAACCCGAGAGCCAGAGGAGGTGCTTTAAAGTCTGCGACTGGCACCTGGAGCTGTTCGAGTGGGAGGTTTCGGGATGGGACAGGTGTGGGCTCGTCTCTGCTGCAGGTGCTGAGGTGGGAGCCGAGGCGTGTGTCACTGCTCAGCACGGGCTGCAGCGCCGGAGCGTCCGCTGCCTCCAGAGGCTGAACAGGACCGTTGTTGCCAGCGAAATATGTGAGTATTTCACACCCCAGCCGCCCGCTGAGCAAGCCTGCCTGGTGCCCTGCCCGCGGGACTGCGTCGTGTCCGAGTTCTCCGGCTGGTCCCAGTGCGGCACGGGCTGCGCCAAGAGTTTGCAGCACCGGACGCGGGCGGTCATCGCTCCTCCTCTCTACGGGGGTGCCCCGTGCCCGAATCTCACGGAATTCAGAGCCTGTGGAGCTCCCACCTGTCACCTCGGGGAAGAGGAACACACCTACAGCCTCCGGGTGGGCTCCTGGGGCGAGTGCCGGCTGCCCCATCCTACAGACGTCGAGCTGGCCGGGAGGACTATGCTGGATTTGGGTTTGGACTCTGGAGAGCGAAGCACATCTGAACTTCATGGGTCTAAACGCCACCGCCATGCAGTGGAGGTGGAGATTGGTTACCAAACCAGGCAGGTCAGGTGTGTAAGGAGCGATGGAAAGCATGCAGCACTGAGGTAAGGATGCTTCATCTTCTGTTTCATCCCCAGAGGATTTGTGGGACGGAGCTCTGGCTTTGCCTGGCAGCACCACAGCAAATGGGCACCTGATCTGGGGTTTTAAGTGGCAATTTTTGTGTTTTCTTTATGGATCTTTTCTTGGTTTAATTCCCTTCTAGCATATGCCGAAGATTTTGCATTCTTCTACAGTTTGTGGCTGTTTAATTCATTTTATATTTTTAATAACTCTCTTCTGGTTTTTTTGTTGTTTTGAGGAAATGGAATTGTATATCACTTTGAGCTGTTGCCGTGCCCTGGCTGTGGGAGAGGGATGTTTCATTCTCAGCCATGTACTGCATATATTTGGCAGAAGAGGCTAAGATTGCACCAGCTTAAACTCCTTCATTCTTACAAATCAACACAGGATAAAATTAAGTTTTAAAAGTTTGGCCTTGGAAATGTGCTGGAAGGTATATTTTGGAAAGAAATCAGTGAGCAAACCTGTGATTGTCATCCTTATTGAGGAGCTTTGCTGTCTGGATGTAGCTCTTGGGTGCTGATACAGGGTTAGGTGACTGGCATGGCTGTCTTTGGTAGAGTTTGTTGATTTTTGTCCTTATCTAAAGTTTTATCTAATGATTTTTCTTAGTCTATTTAGGTTTCTTTGCTGTAATTCAAATGTGAAGGTTACAGTAATGTGCATCAAGTAATAGAAAGATTTATTCTCTCTATTTCTCACATTTAAATTTAAGCTGTCTGAGTTCTCCAGTTTGACTTCAGGTTGGTTTTGGGCAGGCGCCAGTAGGTGCAGATGACTGAGAAATTGATTGACTTCTGAGAAGGTAAAAATTGCTGGAGATGTTATGTTCTATTTTTCAAGCACATTAGAAGTTCTTGAAAAATCCTGCTCCTGAATTTTGCAGAAATCAAATCTGTCTCTCAAGTAATCCATAGCTCCTGGTGCCTGCACAAACTCAAATGGCAGAGAAAAGGGGTTATTTTATGTTATTTTGTGTCCAGTTCTCTAGCCCTGTTAATGTCTGCGGTAGGTTTTCACACAGTGAGATGAAAATACCCATTCTAGCCTTTTTCTTACCCCCTCCCATTACACCTGTAGCCGAGTACAGGTTATTTTTGTATCAATTTGAAAAAAGTCAGGCTTTGTGAACTGTTCCAGCAGTTTCTAACATCTTGGCTTTATTACTCGTCTCTAAATATATGCTGATTCTAAATATACAGATTTTATGCTCATGTAGCTGCTTGACTTTAATGGAGTCACTTGTGATTTATGCTGCTGTGTGACCAGCAGCAGGTTTATGTCTGCTAACTCTTGTTATCTGTTCTTCTGCCTCTTGTATCTCATTCCTTATCAGAGGCTCTGAGAAGGGAGCCCTGATTTTCTTAAAATTTCACTGACTCTGCCCTCACACACTCACTGCTATGTTTGTAATGGAACTGTTCTGTATATGTTTTCTCTTCTGGGTTATACATTCGGTTTCTGGATGACAGTGCAGAAGGTTCTGGGAACTTCAGTTTTAGTAACTCTTTTTCCCTGATCGAGCTGTCTCCTTCCTTGCTCCTTTCTGGGTTTTTTGCTGATCTAGCCCCCTTTTGGGAGTGTACAGCTCCATTAGCCACCTCCTGGCAGTCTTTTTCTGCTGAGGTTGTGTCTCAGATTTACTGCAGAGCTGAGCCTGACCCATCTCTTACTCCAAATACAAGAGCAAAGCCCATTGATTGAGTAGAGGAGGAAAGGTCATGTCATGTTACAGCATCCAGATAGTCACACTTTTCCTTTCTTCCTTTTGGGCCTGAAATTCAAAGCAGAAAATCCAGTCCAAAATCCAATCTGTGTTTAATTCCTGGGCAGGAGTGTCACAGATATCAAATACTCCTGACACTGACTCCCTTTGAGCATCCCCTGGTAGTGTCCTCCTCGTTTTGTTGTTCAGGATGTTTGCTGCCATTCTCCTGAGTAACAGGCCCGATCTTACAGATGTTGCTTTGCAACAGTGATGGTATTTTGGCTACTGATAAAGAAGAGTAAATGCATTTGCATAACCCTGTAGTGGGCTCTGGCAGGCAGCCAAGTGTCTGCTGTAAAGCAGGATGGAAGTGCCTTATTTGTGCTTCTGCATTTTCCTGGCTGAGATTTTCCATTCCTACTAACCCTGCAGTGTAAGTACCAATGTAAATTACATTTCTGGAAAACTGAGGCAAGAGATGGGGATTGTCAGTGGGCTCTGAGCTGCTGGCCTGCCCTTTTCCATCAACCTGCCTCCCACCACTGCCCAATTCTCACAGGAAAGTGGCAGGTAATGGGAGCAGTCAGCAAACCGTGCCTGGCCTGCCAAGGGCCGCTGGAGGAGAGGGACTGTGTGCTCATCTTGCCTCCTAATTTATATTGCAATGGCAAAGATGGCCAATTTATTGTCCAGGTTGTTTAATGTACTGGTGTCTAATCTCAGGGCTGTAGGTGAGGGCAGTGAGCAGCAGCAGCTGTTGTGCTTCCTGATGGCAGAGGACACAGGGCACACTCCTTGGTGTGGAAGAACAGTCTTATGCCAAAAATTGGATTTTGATGAGCTTGGGTGCAAACTAGTTTTTGAAGACTAAAAGATTGAGTGCATTCCCTTCTTCCAGATCATAGAATCTCAGGGATGGCTTGGGTTGGGGGGAACCTTGAAGATTATCTCTCTAACCCCCTGCCATATCACAGGACACCTTCCACTATCCCAGGTTGCTCCAACCCTTGTCCAGCCTGGTCTCGAATACTTTCAGGGATGGAGCATCTGCAGCTTCTCTGAGCAACCTGCTCCAGTGTCTCACCACCCTCACTGGGAAAAATTTCTTCTAATCTAAATTCACCTTCTTTCAGTTTGAATCCATTCCTCTTTGTCCCATCGCTCCAGATCCTTGTCCAAAGTCCCTCTCCAGCAATCTTGGAGCCCCTTTAGGTACTTTCAGGTGCTCTAAGGTGTCCCTGGAGCCTTCTCTTCTCCAGGCTGAACAACTGAAACTTTCAGCCTGTCTCCACAGCAAAGGTGCTCCAGCCCTATTGGCATTTTTGTGGCCCTTTTCTGTACTCACCCCAACAGATCCTTGTCCTCCTTATGTTGGTGCCCCAGAACTGGATGCAGTATTCCAGGTGGAATTTCACAAGAGTAGAGTAGAGGGGGAGATGCTGGTTTATGGGCAGGATATTCATTTTGTTAATAAGTTTGTGGTTGATGGGAATGGCAACAGGGATGTCCTTTCCTGGTGAAATAGGCAGCAGCAGGAAATGTGCCTGATACTTGTTTTCAGTTTTTTACTGATGCTTAAGTTTGCCATGTAACTCTGCAAAAAGGACCCTTTGGTTTTACAGTGAGCCCTCAGTAGGAAATGAAGAATCCTTTGCACTGTAAGGAAAATACTTTTTTTCATTTAATAATGGGTCCTGTGGAGATCTGTGTCTCTGTACCAACCTTAAAGGTACAAGTGAAAATCGTAGCGATTTTAAATGTAAAAACTGTAAATAGGAGTTGCTTGGAGAGGAGCACAAGTGCATGAAAGATTGGACATTCTGTGAAGGGAAACAGAGCTGGGCATGTTTTTGATGAAATATCTTTTCAGTCTGGAGGTCCTACATGTGTCAGAATGGAAGGAAAAGGGACAATGGAAAAGGAAAGGGAGGTACAGACCTTTCTGAAAACATGTGAAATGACAATAATTGAACAGCAGAATATCAACAGACCTTGAGATAGGTTCACTTCTGCTCAGAAATGGTTTTGGTGTAGAAATCTTATATTCATGAAAATAAAAGGAATAACATCAAAATAAGATGATTTTATGGATCTGATTTGAAGCTTTTAAAGACTGTATTTTAAAAAGCTGGCATTCTTTTTGACCCTGTTTCAGATAGAATTCCCATTTCATTTTATTTTTGCATTAAATCTCATGTTCAGCAACAAATTCAAACAAACACTTCATGCATTAAAAAAAAATCTGAAAAAAGTTTCAAGAAAGAAGTGTGCCAGAACTTTTGCTCTCTTTGGTTTCCTGTCTTCTCACAGTTGTAAAAATCTCCTGAATAGTGAGAGAATGGCATGTGAGTTCCTTCTTTTTTAAAAGAAAAAAAGAGAAAATAAAAGTTATTTAGGTTAGACACTGAATTGCAGTTTAGTGAAATGAGTGCCCATAACTAGACATTGAAATCCTAAATAAATTTAACCTGATTTTCTATCCTGATGTGTGAGCTCACTAAGTACACTGAGAAGATGAAGTCAGGAGCAAACAGTTTTAAGGGTTTTTCTTGTTATTTGGATTAGGAGTCTTTTAAGTACATATTTCTTAAACTCTTCATTTTACATTTAAGATTACAACAGTGATATAATAGAGATGGATTTGGTTTTCTGTTTACTTTGCCTTTGTAAGTGAAAATTCAGGTCAAACTCAGTCAAGGGACAACCCATCTGTCAAGGCGGAGGTGGAGCAGCATTCAACTCCTTTGTTTGCCTCTGTAATTTAAATTTCCATTATCCATTTCCTAGTGGATTGTACTTAACCATTTTGCTGTTGCACATTTTTAGAAAAAAAATTATTTGCATTTTCAGTGTTGACATTCTTGTGTTCTCTGGATGAATACAAAATTCTGCAGTCCAGGGGTGGAAATGCTGTGCTGTAATCTGCTATTTGATGGTTATGATTTCGATGTGGGAGAGGAGTTGCATGTTCACTTTCCTCCTGGCAGATGTAGGAATCAAGCCTCAGTGCTCAGGCTTGAAAACAAATCCCAGAGCTGTTGGAGAAGAAGGAGATTTTATATTCTAGTGTTCCTTTCAAAAGTTTTGTCTTGCATTTCCTTTGCTTCTGTTGAAAGCACATGAAATAAAGGAGCAGCGATGGCTTTTTTGTTTCTGTAAAAAACATTTTGTGGTCAGACACTGGAATAGGTTGCTCAGGGAAGTGGTTGGAAGCATCATCCCTGAAAGGGATTCTTTAAAGCCACGTCGATGTAGCACTTGGGGACATGGTTTAGTGTTAGGTGAACTGTTGGACTTGATGATTTTAGAGAGCTTTTCCAACCTTAATGATTCTATGGTTCTGTGATTTTAGAAGTAGTGTCCAATAATAATTGAGTTTTTCTCTGTTATCAAATTGTGCTGGGAACCAGCTGCCTTTGCAGCCCCAAGATCTCAGAGCCTGCCTGGGCAATGCAAGTGTAAGCCAGCATTTCTTTTTAATTAAAAGAGAGGATCTGGTGCATTTAGGTTTGGAGACACCAAACCTAGAATATCTTTACTGATGTTTGTTGGGATTATAGGTCTCCCAGATCCCTTTCCCTGTGATTAGTTGTATGGCAGGCAAATATTCCCCAGTTTCACCACTCTGGTGCAGAAGGAACTGCTGTCCAGAAGTTGAGTTTATGGTATTACAAGTATCCAAAATAGCCGTAAAATACATTAGGAATCATCAAAAATATGCCTGATAACATTGATTGCCAGTTCCTGAGGGAAGGAAGTTATATGATGGTGTTGGAAACATGACAAGACTGTCCATTATGAAACCCTAACGTTATTAGCCAAGTGCAAAGAGCAGATAGTGTGTGTTCCAGCAGCCTGTGGGGTTGGGTCCTTGATTGCAGAACAGAAGGATGATTAAAAAAAGAGAAAAAATGAAAATGGGTAGTTTTTAGTGTGGCTTGGCTCACTCCAGGATTGTCTTGCTCTGCAGCACACGGGTTTGAACGCGTTCCCTGATCAGGCATGACAACTTCCCAGGAGCCTTCCTGAGCTGCTGGGATTGAATCCTGGTGGCAGAGGTGATACTCTGTCCTCCTGGTGCAGCCTTTGTACCAGCAGCATGGCCATGGTGATAGCTCCCTAGTGTGTCAAATTATTCTGGAAATGATCCTTTCAGTGTAAACGGTTTAACAGCAACAACCTGTCTGATCCTTTAATGTAAGGAAATGCATTGGTACGGTTGGGAATGGAAACCAGGGGTAATTTCTATGCTGTGCCCAACCTGATTTGCTGATGCACAGCTCCTGGGTGGTCTTGCTCCTTTTTTCAGCTGATAGATGTGTTCCCACTAATTTCCTTGTGGTGGATGTGACGACTCTGTGACTGTAGGGTGTGGAGCACAGAGGCGCTGAGCTGTTGGGAAATGTGCTATTTTTGGTGAGTTACTTTTTGTCCAGAGCAGAAAGGTAATGTAGTTCAGCTTGGGGCTGCACAGTTACTGTGTTTCCTGGATGTGTGTGGAGATGGAGGAGCTGAGCAGCCTGGAGAGACATGGATCTGCACAGTCAGAGTGGTACCCAGGGCTGCTTTCCCTCCCTCCCCTTCTGTGTGGCTCCAGGACTGTGTGAGTGTAAAAGAGGCATGAGTGGGTTTCCCCTGCTTGAGTGTTTTGTGGTTTTTTTAATGAGTGGTTTATTCCCCTTCTGTACACAAGAGGCTAAGAGGGCACTCTGCCACTTGAGGCTCCGTGCTGCTGCTGACTAATGGATCCATCCTACACCGCAGGCACCGCAAGGCAGGGAAACAATTCCTGTAGTGTTACAGTGTCAATCTGAGCATGTAACATAGGAAAAAAGAATCGGTTGTTTAAGTACCCTACTATATCACTGCTACCAGATCGGCTCCCAGGTAGAAGATCTAACTTGAGACATTAATACATTGAAAATTAGCTTGAGAACAGAGCTCTTGTAGTATCTCCTGGCCCCAAGACCTCCTTCCTCTCCCTGCTGGTTTGGATACAGCCACAGCAGCACAAATATGTGTCTGGTTTGCAGCCTTGGATCAGCGAGTGTCTCACATGTCTGGGCTTTATCTGTATTAGATCGTCCTAAATACATGAAAGGCTCTGTCTGAATTTCATGCAAAAGAGTGTTTTTACATTTGTCTTTGTGTTGCTTGGTGTCACAATTAATTTGACTTGGAGGCTCTGAATGAGTAGGTACAAGTTAATTAAATTCTTTTTCTGTTAGGCAGTTGCTTGTAATTCTCCCTCAAAAGCCTACTTGAGCAGGGTGGAAATTGCCAGCTCCGTGTCTTATTCACCTTGAGGTCAACAAAGTTACCATCTTATCCTTTTGTAGCAGGAGCAGTGGAGGGATTTTCAGGGAAAGAAACAGCTATTCACCCTTTGTCAAAGGCTTTTGCCAATGCAAGGATGATTTCTAGGCAGAGATGGCTTTTGCAGCCAGAGTGTCAGCGTGGGTTTGAATCCATTAAGAGAGATATTGGAGATATTGTTTGGCTAAGAACTGTTCATTTCAAATATTCATTTGAGCGAAGAGCCCAAACCAGATTTTTAAGAGCTTTATTTTGCTCTGG
Organism: Neodrepanis coruscans; assembly: GCA_013400695.1. Lineage (NCBI taxonomy): Eukaryota > Metazoa > Chordata > Aves > Passeriformes > Philepittidae > Neodrepanis > Neodrepanis coruscans. The sequence goes on along the minus strand of VYZS01078458.1, from coordinate 54,729 downwards.
TGCAAATGGTGCAACTCCAAAAAATGGATTTGGGTTTTTGCAGTGGTATCTGAATGGGCAGTTTTGATCACCCTTCTGTGCTGTGTTCTTAAATAAACTCGAGTTTTCTGGTACCATCGGTTAGGACAATGTTTTATATATGCTACTGTTTTATCTACTCAATCCCAGGAATTATTCTTTCTTGTTATTGTTTGTGGCACACTGGTGGCTCACTTGTTGAAAAAACATTAAAATGGAAATAAAGTGACCATGCATGTGACTGCACCTAACCTCATGTTCCAAAGAAAGACTCGAAATCCCTGGGTTAGGAAGTACTCATATAATGATTATTACTTTTCAGACCTTCGTTCAAAAATACTGATATTTTATTCCAGAGACAGCTTTGCAATCAGTTGCATTTGACTTGTAATAGAGGAACGAGACATGTTTTTAATTGTAAGCAAGAATAGTTTTATTTTGAGGGGGCTATGTCACAGGCTGTTTGTACTTTGAGAAGTTGTTTAAATAAACTTCAGTAAATTCATCCTCACAGCACCAGTGAGATTAATGAGTGAAGAAATTAAGACAAAAGGTTTGGTGTGGGGTTTTTTTTATTTGGTTGGTTTTTTACTTTGGAGTAAAAATATAAGCCACTAAAGGCTGTATTTTGCTGGTGGTTGAGGGTCTAGTGAAACTTGGTGTGTATCAGTGGGAATATTCCTATTGACCTTTGTGAAAAGGGGACCAATTTGTAGGCTGGAGAAGCAAGTGAACGTCCTTCATCTTCTCTGCGCCCCTCATGCGGCTGCCCGGCAATCCTGAAATGAATGCCCCAGCCTGTTTTCTTTGGAGGGGGTGAGGTTGGTCAAACTGTGCTATAAGTAATAGCAGAAATAGCTCTGGGTTTCACACCTTTTGAGTGTGTCTGTATTTGCTCCTTACAGTTGGCAAAAGCTTGACTGCAAGAAACTAAAGGCTGGAGAAGACAAATTTATAATTCACACTGAGTTCATTATGTGTGGTCTTAATTTCAGAGGCCAGTTCTCATCATCTAAATAGTACTCAGGAGAAGTCAGAAAAATCTTGTTTTCTTTTATCCTGGTCATTTCTTTTTTCTGGATTTCATCTTTATTTGCCCCATCTCGTCCTTCTTGATGCTTCAGTGGTATCTCTGCTCATACATCCCTGGGTCCTGTTTCTCTATATCCTTTTCTGATATGCGCCATGGGGACCACTACTGCTCTGTGGGGTCCCCCCTCAGCACCTGCTGGACAGAAAAGCCACCAGCTGGCTGAGATAGAAACAGGAGCAAGGAAGGATGGTGTCCTTAGTCTGGAGATTGGTCTTCTCCCAGAAGTATTTGCTGCATTTGTCATCCTTTCCTATGTTGTGTAAAGTTATTGCAATTTTAGAACTCTTAAAAATGGCATCCTGGGACTCTGTGTCTTGATATGAAATCCCAACAGTTGGGAGCTCTTAGAATTTGGTTTACTATTGTATTGGGCCTTGTGTGGTGTCTTGATGTGGTACAGAATGAATGAGATCATGTCCTGATGCTAGCAGGAGTAATTGAGTCCCCAAATAGAGCCTCAGTTGTAGCATTCCTGGGTCTCTGGTGGTTTGTCGGGTTTGAAAACACTCTGACCTTGTTTGATAGCATTTGTTTGATAACAGCCTCACTGTTACCTTACTGACACCTTTCTTATTAGTGTGGGACTAATTATTTTTTAGAAGAGCAGAGTTGCTCAGCAGGATGTGCTGACACCTGGACAGATAGTGGACAGTTAGTCCTGTGTGTGGAGTGTGGGAATGGTTGCCAGTGGCAGTTTTTGTCTAGGGCTTGGATTTTATTTTCCCTTCTGGATAAACCGTAAAATTCCAACTATAAAGGAGCAAATGTGATGCCTGTTTTCACTCCAAATAAGTGAGATACATTGCTTACAAACTACTCAGCATGAAAGTTTGCACCCAGAGCTTGCTGGAAATCTGTTCTGTGCACTGCATTAGAGCTCCTCTTACTTTCATGGTATTGGTGTTGGTGCATCTTGTGATTTGCCCAAAATGACCACGGATTTTTCGTTGGGGGTTTGTCTTAAAAAAGGAATGTAATAAGCAGGACCTCCTCAGCTCTTGTACTGTGTTCTCGTTGCAGCCTCTGCCTGCAGGACCCCGTCCCTGTGACCTTCAGGTCCTGTGTCATCGCTAAGGACTGTGAGACATCGGAGTGGTCCCCGTGGAGCTCCTGCTCCTGGACCTGCAGCTGGGGAGATCTCACCCCAGGATTCCGGAGCCGGCGCCGCAGTGTGCGGAGCGTGGCCGTGGGCACTGGGAAGCAATGCCCGGAGCTGGAGGAGAGGGAAGCCTGCAGTGCAGGAGGGAAGGAGCTGCTGCAGCCTTGCCCCAGGTATGGTGAGAGCTTTTGGCCCAGTTTTTGGAAGTGGGCCAGCCCCTGTTTGGTGACTGCCTTGTGCAAAGCAGGTCTTCCTTGGAGATGGCCCCCTGTCGTGCTTTCTCTCTCTGTGTCGGAGAGGTCATTGATTTGATCATTGTTAACTGTGATTAGTGTTGTTATTTATTGTTAGTAATACTCCTGTAATTGTTGCTATTGTCGCTACTGCTATTACAGTAATTACAGTTATATATAGAAATGAATTTAAATTACACCCATTGCAGTTAATATTTTCATATTTTAAAAACTGAGAGCAGATACTCTTGTTCTCTGGAGGGGCTTTTGTACTGATTGCAGTTTCAGAGCATTTCCTCAGCTGCACAGAGACTGGGCAGGTCTCCATGGCTGTGCTTTTATTGGCTTTGAAATTGTAATTTTTACGTAAGATTTAATGATTCCTCTTCATCTCCCTATAAAAAAGTCCCAGTCCTGCTTGAGGAAATCAAGCAGATCAGAGGTAATAGCTTGGACTTTACTCAGCTTCCCTCTGGGTACTTCTTGAAATGGGAAACATTGCAGTCCCTGAGAGCTTACTTGGTTTGTGACAATCTTTATTCTGGCAGGAGCGGATTTTGCCTTTCTGGTCTGCAAACCCATGCCATTGTGCTTGGTGAGGTTAGTATGGTGTGCTTTGCAAGGAAAATAAAGTGCTGCTTGGTTTTTCATGTGACATGTTCTAAGATTGACTATAAAATGCTTTGGGAGTGATAAAATTTTATATGCATGCAGACGGGTCTCCCTGTCTGTGAATGAGTGTGTTTAATAAGAGGTCTGTTCAGTGCTCAAGTCATGAGTTTCTGGGGCTTTGCTAGATACTGCCAAAAAACTTTGATAAAGCCTTTGCAAGATACATTTCGTAGGAAGGCATCACCTGTAAAAGTGTCTCTGTATCACTGGGCTCATTCAAAATCAAATGCTGATCATTTTTATGCACCCTGCTAGCAGAAGAGAGGAAGTATAAAAAAAAAATTCTGTTTCTTGATTACATCCTACAAAAAGGCTCTTACAGAGTGATTTTTGCTCCTGCCCAAGCGCACATCAATTTCAAAGACAATAGATTAACACATTGTCTTGCTGATTTGGTACAGGAGCGTGGGTGCAGGTGACACCTGATTGGGGGAGACTGGCTGGGAGTTAATCAGGGAGTGAACAAATGTGGGTCTGTCCCCAGGTTCTCACTTGTACTTTTTGACATTGCACTGTATTAAAGGGCAAATGGTTGTGTAGAGCCAGGAGAGGCCAAAAGGTGAGAACCTGCATTACACTGATAATTTTTGGAGGTGCTTTTCTTTCTCTAGAGGGAAACCTGTTGTTCTTTCAGTGTATTGCTGCTGTGCCCAGGTTTTCATGACTCTGTGAACTCTGAAACCTTCCCCATCCTGCTCTGCCTCCATACCTTGAGGCAACACCTCCAGGGCAGTATCTGCATGAGCCAGGATAAACTGCCTAATGTGCTTGCTCAGAAAAATAACATTAAACTTGCAGGTTAATAGAGTCACTTAACTAAAAGTATTAAAAAATACCACTTTGGTGTTTAGTTAATTGTTATTTCTAGGGATGTAATATCTCAAGTTGCAGGTGATAGGCTATGACCTTCTCACACTGTGCAGGTTTGAGGAGAATTTTACAGTAGTGCCTGGTTAGTAGACTTGAATTTGTCCATTCATTATATACAGAAACAAGCAAGAATGAAAATCTGCAATACTGCAACATGTGCTATGTGTTTACTGGATATAAGGCTGTGGGGACCAGAATTTTGTATTAATGAACAGAAGCCAAATTTTTCAGTGTGTTATTTAGGTGTCAGCAGCTGGTAAGGGATACTTACCTGGTCCATGTTAAAGTTTGCAGCCTGGTGGTTTGTTGTGGATCGTTGGGAACTGGTGACTGAGCTACTGGAAATAGCTCAGATTGGAAAGCAGTGGCTTTCAGCCATGGAGGGATGGAGTGTTAATCCCTATAAAAAAAATATAAGAAACCTTTGATGCTCCTCTTCTCCTTATTTCAGCATATTCTCTTTACAGTGTAATACCTAAAAAGATTATGCTTTTTTTCCCCTTAAATATATGCCACTTCAGCTGTAGCTTTGCTAAGGCTTACCAAACAGTTATCTTTTCTTTTTTCCTCTTACAAGAAGATGATGAATTTAAGGAGATTCCATAGCAGAAATAAAAGGCTTGCTCCTTCATTTGTCTGGTTTCAACACAAGCCGTACCTTCTTTCTTTCTGGCTTGTGTTTGCCTAAGCAGATTAGTCTTAAAATCTTTTGAGGTGAGATTCCTATTTAGTTTCCCAGTTCCCTGGAAATCTTCCCTTTACTATTTTTTGATTGATTTGGAAACAAGTAGTCTTTCCTTTAGACTTATTCTTTTGAGCAGGAGTTTTCCAAAGCATGCTCTGGTCACAACAAAGAAAATGGGTGATCACGTAGACCTGAAACAGAATAAGTATCTGAGCAGAAGAAGGAAGGGGTTTGGGAAGAAATTAATACTATATTGGGAAGAAATTTGTATTATATTAGGAAGAAGTTCTACACTGTGTGGGTGGTGAGGTCCTGGCACAAGTTGCCCAAAGAAGTTGTGGCTGCCCCATCCCTGGAAGTGTTGAAGTCCAGGCTGGATGGGGCTTTGAGCAACCTGGTTTAGCAAAAGGTGTCCCTGCCCATGGCAGGGGGTTGGAACAAGATGATCTATAAGATCCCTTCCAACCCAAACCACTCTGTGATTCCATGATTCCCTAGAGGCTGTTTTTTAAAGCAGGGACAGGGAGCACCCCATGACTGAATGAAGGTACATATCGTGCGTTACATCCACCAAAAAGGAAAAGCATCAGATAAAGAGGTAGCACCTGCAGAGTTGTACTCAGCAGAGAGAGATGGGTGATGTTGTATTCTAGCTCCTAAAAGGATCCAGAGAGGGAAAAATAATCTTAAGCCTCAGAACTGCCCTGTTAAGTATCACCTCTATGTCCATGGCAAGGCTAGAACTTAAAGGTCCCATCACAGGTAGGTGACAAAGGTGTAAATTTGCTGTTAAATGGAAAGGGCTTTTAATTTTAGGACTGAAGTTTACAATAACTTCTATAATCAATAGTTTAAATGCAAGAAAATAAAACACTTTAACTGCATGTAAGATGCCAGAGCTTTGTGCTTTGTTTTGCTTTTGGTTATTTGTTCTGAAAGGATTAAGTGCTTAAAAAGCTTAAACACACAGGAGGTGATTCTATTTTCTTTTATTGTGATATAAATTTGGGATACTTCAATTAAAGTGAATGGGTATATACAGGTATAAAACTTGTGCAGACACTAAGAACATAAGTCCTATAGACTAAAGAAACCAAGAGGTTGCTATAAATTGGAAAGATATTGAGCACTTGTTTGTTGCATAACTGTCACTGAGTCATGTGTTTCAAAACAATGTTTTATATCTTTTTTATCCTTGATATGTAGCTTTCATGTTCACTGGGAATAGATAGATTTTCCAGAATTATGATTATGTCTCTGTATCGTTCATTTTGCTTGTGGTTGCTATGTTACAAGAGAGGGATTTAGAAAAAAAGACCTTCTTTGCTTTGCTGGAAATTCAAAGCTTCTCAGAAGTTAAATGATGGAAAATGGGAAAGTTTTAAGACCTGATTTTTTTAAAAAAGGCTTGAGGTTACTGCTGAGATACAGGTGTGATGGTATCACTTTGTAAATGAGGCTCATTATGCCCAGAATTTAAAGATAAGGCATAAGTGTGAAGTGGGAAAAACTGGAGAGGAAATGCAGTGAACTGTGTCAGTAGGCTCTGGAGTTATACTTTGGGAGCAGTAGCAACGTTACTCTTCATCCCTTTGACTTTCACTGGCCTTGGGGAGGCAGCAATGACCTCCAGCTTTGTTGCCTCCCCTTGGGTCAGGAACCATCTGTGGTGAAGCCTTGGTTCTCCATCTGCATGCTGGATGATCGTCCTCCAGCCACAGTTGGGTGTCACAGTGCAAGATCACACTTTTTCCACGACTGGAACAGAAACCCGCGGGACCTGCTCTTCTGCTTCCTCTACCAACTTCAGCAGGGAAATTCTGAGCACAGCTTATGATGGGAAAAGCTGTTCAGCTTTATCAGCCAAGTTCCCTCCTAGATACCTGAAGCACAAACTTTATTGTTTCTCAACCAGCAGTTTTTGTTTGCCTGTTTTCTTAAAGAGACTGATGCAACTGTCTGTGGATTCTTGGATTTGGGATGTTACCTTACTAGTCCTCTAACCATTGTCAGTGGGATCTGTCAGTCTTTGAACTACCCAGGACCTTTTTCACCTCAGAATTGTTAAAAACTGGAACAAGCCTATTGGGAAGCCAAAGGTTAGGGCTGAGATATTTTGTCTATAGCAAGAGGTCTGTGGATAAATGGGTCACAGCTAGGAATGCAACTATACCAAGTTTGCATCAGTCTCACTAGAGATTGGTAAGGGTTACAGTGGAATGTTAAATCTATTGACATCTGAAATTGTTGTCAGTGGCAGGTTTTGGAGTAAGGATCACAAGAGCACACTGGAGCTGATCAGTTTTGATCCCAGTGTGTAATGTTCCTTCCACTTCCTGAGTTATCACACTGTTCCTCCTCTGGGGATGGGGAACAATGTCTGAATGGTATTGGCCCAAGTGTAACATGGGTACAGCTCATTTTTTTTTTATGGTTTATTGGTGGCTTTGGTCATCTTTGTTCAGTTGGAGACATTACAGTTGTGTGGTAAACTCAGTGTGGGTATTGCTAATAGTTTGCAAGAATTTGCCAGAGTCACAAAATCCTTCCAGACAGTAATACCATTTTTTTGCTAATGTCTATTGATGAGCTTGTGATTAAATATAAACAGAAGTTTTGCAGCCAGTTTCTCTTTATTAAATAATGCTTAATTCTTGTTGTCTTTAGTGTAGTCCATAGATAAGCAAACTAACAGCAAGTATCTCTTCTTCTGCTTAAAACACTTCAGAGACTCTGCCACAAAGCTGTCTGAGGTCACCGTGTCCATCAGGAAAGGTCTTGCATTATGTTTCCCAGTCAGTGGAACAGCAATCCCTTGGATACATCTCTGGGGTAGTGGGCTTGTTAATGGCAGTGAAAACGTTTAAACAAATTTTAAATAGCTTATGGTTGGAGGTCAGGATTTGTTACTGGAAGATTCCTGCCAGCTGAGAGCATATCCAGGTGGGAAAATGCAGGATGGGGTGGTGGAGCTGAGGCTTGGAGCTGGTGAGGGACTGGCTGAGCTCCCATAGCACTTCCTTATAGACTGCTCAGCAGTGGAACACACCATCCACTTACCCTGTGAGAGTATCTAAAGGGAATTTTTTTAAGATTCGGGAGCTGATGAAGTTTAATTATCTCTGAGCTTGGATTTAGTTATTTTGCATAATTTTAATCACTGATGGCCTAATTTTCGTAGGTGTTAACTCCCACAGCTCACACTGAATAGAAGCAGATGCTCACACCTCTGGAAATGAGTCTTTAGGATCCAGAGTTCACAGCTGACTTCCCAAGCCAGATACTGATAATCAGTTTTTCTTTAGTCTGCTGTTGTTTTAAGAAATACTTCCCTAAGCCAGCTATTTTGAGATGTGGTGTTCTGTATTTAAGCTTTTAGTTTTGAAAGTGTAGCCCTGAAAAGCACAGTGTCCTGAAGTGCTGTGGAGGAGGAATCCTCTTCACCCAGTGTTTGATGAAGAGCACTTTTCATTGTCTGTGTGGAAACAGAAAGGTTGCTTTCAACACTGCAGGCCCAAGATTAGTTCCTAGGATTAGGAACTACTAGAAGAAAAAACTTATTGCTGTGCTTTATATGTTGTGGGAGTTGAAGTATTTGATACTTGTCATGTGAAAAGTGTGTTCTTTATTGTTTTCTCTGTTGGTAATAAACCCCGTGAGTGTCTCCAGGTTTGCACATGATGCTGTGTGTTATTTAAGAGCATGGCAGCTCATCCAAACATTATCTGTAAATGGAAAGTAGTTGGCAATATTCACAATTGTTTTCCATGAGTATGTTACAAAATTCATAAGTGCTTTGTGGCTAGAAATCACTTGTAAGCCCATGCTTACAACATAAATTGAGAGAACATTGATGTGTGCTCAGACAAATTAATGTATTTATTTTTCATATAATTTTGAGGTGCATATTTCCTTGACGTAACTGTAGTCAGGAACACTTACTGTGGAGAATAGATGGAATTAAGATGTGAAANAAAGAGAACATTTGTCTTGAGGATAAAAGAAGGTAATTATTTTACATAGTTTACATTACACAAAACTCAAAGATTGTATGGAAAAAGTCAACTGAAATTTAGAGGAGTAGAGGAATAAAGCATCAGAAGTGTGAACAGATTGGTTATAAAAACAATATTGCCTAAGATTTGCATTCAGGAAGCTCAGAAAGACTCCCGGCTCTTATTTACTCCCCTCATACTGTGACCTGTGAGTCAAAACGAATTATGCCTGTGAAAACTGTTGTGTTAGAAATATGTTCTACATTTTCAGTTATGATGGGGATATAACTTTGGCTTTCCATGGATGCACAACACTGTTTTCCTGTGTGATTTGAGCAAGTTCTTCCCAGTATTTAAACTGGTACATGCCAATGACTATTGTCTGTACAGCATTGACCTGTTTGTGCCCCAGAACATTATCTTTCCTTGCAAACCAGTAATACTCTTTAGTTGTGAATGGAATGGAGAATGGAAGTATTTTTTTATCCAGAACTTGCTGTGTATAACTTCTGGGAACTGGGATTGCTTTGGCCAATCCTTGAAGGAAAATGGAAAGTCCTACGTAGTACCATCCGTAGTACAGCATTTATAAAACTGCCCCCTGTAAAAAAGCCACCCATGCTTGGAGTTCCATTGACATATACTGGATTTTAACTATTAAATTAATTTCAGCCCTTGGCAGAGAGGTTTTGAGTCACATGTTTGGAAACTCGTTTTCGCACTTGATCAAACCTCTTAATCTTCACTCCTTTTTTACACCCTGCTCAAANTCCTTTTTTACACCCTGCTCAAAAGTGTTGTCAGGATGATTTAGTGTTTCAGAACTCTTTGCAGATTGGTGCTCTGTGAAGAGTTTTACACAGGTGCTCCAGACAAATAGCACATACTTAACCTATGTAAATTTAAACTCGAAATGCTTCAAAACATTCTCTGCTTTGGATAGGGAAGTGCTGCTATAAAGATTAAACCAATAGTATTTTGTCATCTAATAAAGTATCTCTTCTTCCCCTTCTAAAAACTTGTTTTACCTCTTTTATTTCCAAGGTTTGCCTGGAGAACTTCGGAATGGAAAGCTTGCCAGGTGTCTCTCCTCTTTGGCCAGCAGGACCCTGGCCACCAAAGGAACGTAGAGCTTTGTGGAGGTGGCCTACAAACCAGGGTGGTCTACTGTGTCCAGATCACCATGGAGCTTGGGACACACCGACTGAAGGAAGGTATGTGTGTAGTGT
>VYZS01078458.1:13222-23484 GCA_013400695.1 Neodrepanis coruscans | reverse complement strand
GTGGCAAGGTGTTTTCTTTAACTAGTCTCAGTGGAATAAGCTGCTGGCTTCAAGCTGCAGGAGTTACCTGAGCTGGGAGTAGGACCCATCCCCTGAGAATGGGATCACTGAGCCTCAGCACTGCTGGACATGAGCCTGCATGAGAGGCAGCAAGGAAAGGCAGGAACAGAAATCCTTGTTGGAGTGAAAAATTGATTATCCTCATTTAAGCAGTGTGATTCCAGAAGAAAAAACAACCTGACCCAAACCCCCTAAGACCCCAGGGCCTAGCTGTAGAGCTTGGTGAATAAAAGAATCCCACAAAATTAGGGTATTCACTGAATTTTTAGGGCTGTTGCTTCTTTTGATTTCAAGCAGAAAACTTTTATACAAGTACTGCTGCTGCGGTTCTGGCAGTACTAGTCAGAGTAACTTCAGCTCAGCAGTTTTATTTGTCTGTGCCATCTCTGGTTGTAGGCAGTTGGTCTCTAGATCATGTCACTTGCCAAGAAGACGGGGATTTTTTTATTTTAAGGCGTTAATAAGTTCACTGAAAGTATCCCCAAATTTCTGTTCCATATGACAGTTTTATTTGTAAAACCATGAGAACAGTATTTCAGAGTCAAAATATTTTCTTTCTGCATTTTTAGATTAAAGGGTAAATGTTTGGGCGTTTTTTGGTAAATAANGTCCTGTCTTAACATGAATCACAGAATAATTTAGATTGGAAAAACCTCTAAGGTCGAGTCCAATCTCAGCAAAGCCAAGTTCTTACCTGAGTAGGAAGAAGGATTTTTTGTTTTGAAAATGATTAATGATACAGAATTAATTTTCAGAGTCCATTAATTTCTCAGAGATAAGGCTTTCTGTGTTCAATTTATTGAAAATAAATCTGAAATATGTTATTTCTGACATATCAGAGTAAGATTTTTAATCTCCATTGATGCATTGTGTCCAGTGACACAACACCGTATCTAATGGTACATTGTTTCTCCTGTAAGAGCAGCAGAAGCTTAGATTGTGGTCATTCCTTATTTTAGAAGCAGAAACTTTTGGAAACCTAAAATACTTGGTTTCAAGTTAATGAGGAAATGCACCTGTTTAATCTGACCCTAACACATGGAGTAGTGAAAATCAATTTTTCTTCAGTGCCTGTGACATCCTGAGGGGGGTGGGAGGAGAGTGTGCTCCAAGTGATACACAGGCGATGAGAGAATGGTGTCTAGCTAAAAGTTAAATAACTGGTCAATGGATTAGGAACTGTTTTGTCTCAGCTTCTTAAATAATTGAGGTGTAAAAAGACAGCCTGTTATGCTGCTCTGGTCAGGTTTGTGTGCTGTCAGCATTAGCAGGACAGAACTGGCAGTGGGAGTTGTGCCTGAGGACGGTGTGATTAATACACAGAGTTATGAGCTAGTCATATAATGCAAACTGGAGGTGATACAACTCTACAGCTCTAAGATTTGGAATTATTTTGTAGGGAATGGTAAAATTACCCAGGTACCCAACACACTTGCACATAGAATCAATAAAATTAAATAGGTACCACCTCTTCCAAGCCTGCAGGTTCAGTTACCACCGTGGGGCTCAGCCTTCTGCACCACACTGCTCGTTCCTCCTCTTAGTTCCTGAGTGTATCCCACCATACCCTGTCACTGCAAGTGATGATCCCAAACCAGTATGTTTTCCTGACTGTTAGAGACACAAATCCTGAAAGGCAACATGCAAAGCTTTCTGGCAGTTAGACAGAGTCTCTATTTCTCATTTAACAGCCATGGTGGAAGAAGGATGTTGCAGTGTAGTAGCAAGGCTGATGAGTATTGTGAGTGCTAGAGGAATCCTGAAGTATGGTGTGTGGTTTGTTCAGTAGATTTGAGACCTGTTTTTCTTGTAGTCATAAAGATTTATGTGCACTTTGAGCAGGCTGGCTGGTAATGAACCAGGTGGAGTGGATTTAGTTACCTCCATCAAGTCTTACCTCACAGCAGCTGGGCCCATGCCAAAGGTTTGATGTCTCCTGCTGGAAACATTCAGAAAGACAAAATGCAGACTGTGCCCTGCTCTAGGACTGGTACACAGACAATCTGAGGACAGACACTGCCATCAGTTCAAAAGAATTTACTGTCTTTGCATTGTCTGCTGAAATTGATGTCTGCAAAAGAAGCAGAAGATCACCTTTAGGTTAATTTTAAGGTAAACTGCTGAAAAGTTAGAGCTTTGTTTGCTTAGTCACACTTCAGCGTTTTTACTTCATTGAAGATTATAGCAAATATGTGGCCCACAAACCAAGGAAGGCAGACACTGAAAAGTCTATAAACAGTTCTTGTAGTAGCTATGTTTGTGCAAATACCTGTGTGTTGGAGCCAGGAGTATTGCACTGAAGTACAGGCTGAAATGTCTAATGCTGGAAAGGTGGAACATTGTGGGCTTGAATTGAGAGGATAAACTCAAGCATACTCTGATCCATTTTATTCACTTCTGAATGCAAATATGTTTGTTGTATGATTTCCAGCTGAACTGGGACAGCGCTTTTCAAATGCTGATGGTGTGTCTTGTGTTATCCAGAAGGCAGCTACAGTTGGTATCCAGTGGTAATTTTAGCTGCTTGTGTTTGGCAGATGGAGATGGAGTGGAGTTGATTAGGAATATAGCCAACTTTCATCCTTCCTGTGCTTGTCAGTATAACGTATCACAGCTACCTGTGAGTACATTTTTTTTCTGTGCCAGCTAATTGTGAGCTTGTGGTCAGAGCAGAAATCCCTCAAATGAATGGCTATGCAAAACCACAATCCTTTTCAGTATCTAGTGCTCCTTTGTAATACCTAATGTCTCCAAAGGATGGTTTTCAAGACTTCAAAGCAGTGCTGAAATGGTGAGGGCAAAGGTTTCTTTCCTGTAGCTGTTTCAGCAGAGAGGAGATGGATTTTAGAAGATGCAGCTCCTACTTGCACTACAGAGGGAGCAACAGATACTGATGTTTTTAAAAATCAGCCTGAGCTTCAGACCACCTGTAGATTTGGAACCAGGGTTCAAGGTAGCCCTTTCAGAAATAGGAATTATAACATTACGAAAAATATAAACATCAGTTATAATGGCAAGATCTGTATTGCCCTTTATATTTTAAATGTTATGGCAGAAGTTTGACCTGAGTTGATCTGAGCTTGTGATAAAGGTTACTTAAAGAGCATGCTGTGTGTGTGTGACCTGTAGGTCTGTTAGTTTGGTGCAAGTGGTTTGAAGGAACTGTGTAGAAGTATTAACATTTATATATACTGGACTAGTGCATATGTATAGTTTAAAACTATAAACTGGTTTCTAATGTCTGGGAAATCTTTATTGAGTTTGATGCTTTCTAATATTTCAATTATGAAACTGAAATACAGTTCCTGCTTTGTGTTTTATAATTTTTTAAGTCTAGAAATGAAATTGTGTAATAATTTTATTTGGTTTTGCCCCTATTATAGATAAAAAATTCCATGTTGTTTCAGTAAAAAAACTAGAAAAACACCTGTAATGCCAATAGAATTCTTGTTTTCTCAGTGAAATGGAGCATGAAGCAAAAATACCTCCCTGGCTGTTTTCTTTATATTACACAGACCCTCACACACATATGCTTTTTGGAAAGTTATTGTATTTCTTAGGAAACATCGATTCAGAAAGGGGAGCTATGACCAAAACAGGATCCTTCTTGAACTGTTTTAGGAAGGCAGGTTGATGACAAGTATAAAATTAACTTAAGTGGATGGAAGAACTATATTTATATGACACCGTTCACCCAAGTTTTCTGAAGGATCCTGTAGCTAATTTACAGCACGGAGTTGTGCTGGTGTGAGCTCTTAATCTGAACATCCAAAAAAAATGCGAATGGGCAAAGTTTGATGCTCTGGGTGCTCATAGCATTTGTCCTCTTCTGGGCATTGGTGTTGGACCAGGCCGTGTCCATCCAGGAGGTGACTTGCCCTCAGTGGTGGCAATGGCTCCTGACTTTCTCCAACACACAGTGTGTAGTGCAAGTAGGCATTTGAATCTTAAGAGACCAATTCCTCTGTCAAATTTTGTTTACATTAATAAAAGGTTTAAAATTCTCTGGAGTTCAGCAGATGGATAGACAGCATGATGGCAAATCCTTGGGACACCAGACTAAAACAAGCTAGAAAATGGTTTTTAATGCATGTGATATTTTTCAATTTCTTGATAGGCAGAAAATGGCCTAATTCACAGTTCAAAATTATTTTAGCCAATACTTTTTTTTTCCTTAAGAGAAACAATCAAAACAGTGTAAAAGGTTTAAATTAAACAGGAGGTCATTAGGGTAAAGAAACAACTGGTTGTATTTTATTGTGGTGTATATGTGAGGTTTGGGGGAACAGAGTTCAACTCGTATAACTCATGGGAAAAAAAAAGTGTTTCAGAATAAGCCAGTTAAGTTCTGTATGAGGTAGAAATAAACTAAGCCTGACTGAGCAGACAAGAGTCTGAGACCTGGTAGTGAGTGTCTGTAAGAAGTGGGGGTGTGTGGGGCTGGGGGCTTCCCTCCAGCTCAGTCTGCAGGAGGGTTTGGGGTGAGGGAGGGACGTGGAGGAGTCAGGGTAGAAGAAAAGGCTTGGAGCAGCCTGCAGCCATGAGGTCTCAGTGCTCATTGTTCCTTAGGCAAGGTGCAGGAGCTGCACCTGGGGTCTGATTCTGTGCTGTGCACTTGGTGTCAGCAGCAACCTTCTCCCGAGGTTTAAATAAGGGAATAATTTGAGTCTAACTTCAGTAGACAGCTTCTCACATTGATCTTTGACCACAGCCCTTTAGTAGAGGAAAAAAAATAGGGTTTTTTTTGTGTAATTTAATCCTTGCCTGCTGGGTGGCCCTACAGAAGGCTTTTTCTGTAGCTGAAATTCCTTCAGTGCTGCATGTTGTGTACTGGACAGGAGTGATTGCGAGAGCCACCTTTGTACAGTAGTTCTGAAGGCTGTTGAGTGGAAATGAAAGATAAGTCTTGTACTTTCTTCAAGTTTCTTTTTATCAAGCTGTTTATGAAGTAGAGCTGATTTAAAAACAATTTAGTCACTTGTTTGGAGGTTAATGGAGTCTGGAGGGAAAGGTTCCCCCTGTAAAATAAGAAGTTTTGACAAACTTTTAATTAAGAATTTGGGCCATGGAAATTTTGGGGTAGTTCTGCGCTACTGAGATTGGCTCTGGGGCATATTGGTCTGTCAGGTTTTTAAAGTAAATCTTCTTCTTAATTCTAATTAAGTTCTGTAATGCCAGCACTCTTCATTAGGCAGCAGTTTGTGATTAGTCAGGTGGTCGTAATGGAAAGGGAAGAACATGTGATAAAACAGTAGAGAAATTGCAGAGCAGGGAAAACAGCCATGAGATGCAGCTCCTGAATGCTCTTTAGCATCCTGCTATTGGCAGATTTCCAGCTGAATTCAGAGAGTTCTGTGGGAGAGGATCCTCACACACATCCTGCCTTGTGTGGAAACACAAGTCAAGTGGACCTTGATTAGAGGACTTGAGCTCTGGAGTTGTGACAAGAAGTGGTGCTAAGAACAGCCATAAAAAGGGAAAACTCCTAATTCCCCCCAAACTTTGAAGCCAAGCTATTATTTTAAGTGTAGATTACATTATCGAATTGTTTATCTGTGAATTGAATCTCGTATTTAATAAATGGGAGCTTTTGTGAAGCGCTGGAGTGAATGTGAATTACTGAATTGAGAAAGATTAGCTCTGTGAGGAGATTGAGAACAATTTAAAATTCCATTGTACAGTGTTTTTCTTTCTGCCTGTATGAAACATGGCTGTAATTGCCTCAAATTAGGTACTGCCTTTGTTTAGGAGAGCTAAACAAGTAATGGGATAAGATATTTCATGGTTCCTTTCTAAATAAACAGTTTGTTCAGTTTGTATCTTTAGGCAGCTTGCAAGGTTTGTGAAGAGAACGTGTATATGAGATGGAATTGCTTTAGAAATCGACTCATTCTGCATTTTTGGGATGCATTTTGCAATTTGAAGGCTGGTCTTCCCATATTGTCTAATTTTAGTGTATCCTTTTGCCTTGATTGTTAAGACAGATGCATTATTTAAAAATTCCTTGAGAGACGTGGGCTGTAAGCATGAATTTACTCAGTTCCTTTCTGACAGCTGTGGTCTATATTTTGCCATCAGTTGCCTGATAGTGTTGCTACTAGTGAACCCTCATGTTGTCTTGGTAGTTACCAAGCCCAGAAAGAAAAGAAAGAAGGATAACAAGGATCCAGCACACCAGTGTGAGCCGGGGCAGCAGCTCTGCATGCAGACAACCTTGTCTTTTCCTTTCATGTTGCTGAGGAGGGGAAAACAATCCCAGGAAGTCAGCTACTGGCATGGGCCTGTGGTTAGAGGTATCCATGAGAATTCAGGCACTGCATCTGATGGGAGATGGTTGTAGTTTGAAAAGTCACTTTTCTGCAAGAAGTGAGAGTATTTATCTGCCGCTAACAAGGGCAGGGAATTTGCTGGGACTGGGTGAGCCCAGGGTGCTTTGCTGAAGGGACAAATTCACTTCCAGGTGATGTGAGGTCCAGCCAGGGGGGAGATGGGTCTTGACTGCCCATAGCATATTGTGGAAACCAAGATGATGCTGTAAATTCAAATTCCATTTTTTATTACCAGATGGAAAATTCCCATCATCCCCCTACACTCCCCCCCCCCTAGTTCCAGGAGATTTCCCAAGTTTAATACGAAGTCAGCACTGTTTGTTATACCTTTAGTTCTGTGTCAAAGGGGACTAGAGCTAAGAGGGTGTTTTGTTCTGTTGCATGGTATTTACAAGTAAAGTTGAGTGATTTGGTAACTCTCTTGGAAACTCTGAGACTGTAGGTTGGACAGAGTGCACCCTAGACATGCATAGATTTAAACATAGCAGTTTCTTGCTTATCAATAAGTATCTTAAGGCCTTTACTTTTAATGCTATATACGACTTAAATCCCAGGAAAATAATTCCTCTACTGCTATTCATTTATATCACTGGAGTCTGCATTAATTCAGCCTAGGCTAGGTTTTCTAATACATTATTTATTTAGGTCTTCAAAATGTCTGTGGTGCTGCATGTGGTTGACAGAGCATATTCTTGTTTGTTAATATTATATGGCATCCCGTTTTCCCAAGACACTTCAATAAATGTATGTCTTCAAATAAAGCTGGGATTTTAACGGGCATTTTCTTTTCCCCTGTTGTAGCTATAGCATCCCAGAAGCTTAGCTCCAATTTCTCTTCTCTACAACCACCTATTTTAAATACTTCTCGAAAGAGCTTCAATTCTTTAATGTTTGTTGCCTTTTTTCTAAAAAAAAAAAATAATGCTGATTTAGATCTTGATTCTAAATATTTATCCCAGCTTCTCCCATGGCTCCAAGGACTAGAAGCATAGAAATACCCTTAAATTCAATTAAAAAAAAATCACTGATGTGAAGGGTGGAGCATTGAACTCATATCTTCCTACAGCCCACAAGGCTTACAGATCAAGAGATACCCTCAGTAAGGGTGAAATATATGGAATACAATACTTGGAAATGAATGAGTCGTGTGAATGAACGTTGGCATGTACATTTCCAGCCCCATATTAAGATTAAAGTGAGTTGTCTGCTCTACAATTGCATAATTGCTTCTGTGACTGATTTGGTGCTGCTCTGTAGTAAGTTGTGAATACTGCACACTGACCTGGTTAATGTGATGTTTACTAAAGGAATATATTTGTATAGTTTAATAGGAGGATGATTGGAAAAATTAGGAGGATGAGAAAGAATGGCTCAAGAGAGTAATTTTTCAGCAAGTGCTGGGGTTGTGAAGAGGATGTCAGGCTGCCTTGACATTGGCATTTGGGGCCTTAGAGGGTGAGGTTGCGTGAGGCTGGGGGTCCCCTTCCATCATGTGCATCAACATGAAGCATCCCTGTCCTGAATTCCTGGGTGAGGGGCTTGGGATACCCGGAATCTGCCCCCCACTGAAGGTGCAGCCAGTGTGGGGATCTGTGCCAGTGTGAGCAGCCTCCATCCTGCAGAGCTAACAGCTTCGTTCTTTAAACTATCTTTCTTGAATTTAGCTATTTTAAGTACTATAGACTAAGATAATTATTTAATGAAGTAATATTATCTGCAAATTAACCTTGGATCTCTGCGTAGGTTCAGAAAGAGAGAGATAAGGAATTTTATCACAAATTGCAGACTTACTGAGTTTAATGTAAAGGCCATGGCAAGTAATACATTTAAACTGCATTTAAGTAGTAAAGACCAGAATATCAAAGTCTAAAAGCAATAAACATTAATTTATTCAGAAAGTTTTTATATTTTCTTTCTAGTTTATATGTTCTTTCACACACTGTCATTTAATGAGGTTATATTCTGATTAAAGTAGAAAAATAGAAATGTAAAATGTTTTATTTCAGTAGATAAAAATGTAGCTTTTAAAATATATCAACTTGCCCTGCATCATCTGAGCTGGCTGTACAATTTCCCCTTCATTCAGCATTGCTGCTAACTAACGGATTTTGGGGGAAAAAGTCCCTCTTATACAGAGTTTCAATTGAAATCCATATTTTAATTTTCAGTGACAACTAATATATTTACTGTAATCCCTTTCAAATATTCACTGGCAGTATTCCCAGACATATATTTTTGAAGGTTAAGTGGTTTAGGATTTATGTACTGTACTATGTAGGTGTATTGGGTTTGTGTGGCAAGGGTTTGGTAGCGGGGGGGCTGTAGGGGTGGCTTCTGGGAGGAGAAATAGGGACTAAAGTTAAGCTCAGGAAGAAGGGAGGGGTGGAGGGAATGTGTTTTAAGATTGAGGTTTATTTCTCATTATCCTAGTAATAAATTAAACTAATCTCCCCAAGTCTGTTTTGCCTGTGACTGTAACAGCTGAGTGATCTCTCCCTTTGTCTCTCTCGTGAGCCTTTAGTTATGTTCTCTCCCTCTGCCCAGCTGAGAAGGGCAGTGACACTGGCTTTGGTGGGCACCTGGTGTCCATCCCACCACAGCAGGTCAGTCTGAATAAGCTGCTGATTCTGCAGGGCCCCTTCACTGCTAGAAGCCACTTTGTAGCTCAGAAACACTACAGCTGTGGCAGCACCAACTTCTGCTGGTTAATGACCTGTTTCTGACGAGCCCAGGCTGAGGTGCTGGGCTGGAAAACTGCTTTTGCTGGTTGCAGAGCTCATTGGGGTGTCATTACATAGGGCTGATTCATGTAGTTTAGGTGTAGCTTCCTGGAAGCTCAGAGTTTTGACTCTGTCCAGAAAAGCCTCTTTATTTGCTTTTTTATAGGCTGTGATGGGCATGTGAACGGAGCAGTAATTAAAATAATATTCCACAAGGTTTTTGTTTTAGTGTGGCAGTGTGATTAAAACTGGATCTGCCTTTTCCTCTCCCTCGAGGACCATCGTGTTCTCTGTGGCTGATGAAGTGGAACGAGGACTGTGATCAATATTTGTGGTGTCACCCTGGGCACCCGCAGTTCTTTCCACCCTTCTTGCACTATGAAGCTGGAATGGAGGTTCTTGGCTAAATGCACCTTTTGAAGGCTAGAAAGACTGTTCCTAGCACTGTTTCTGGTGAGGATCACGTGCCACTTGCACAGATTTGCTAGTTCTCGTCTTTGGAGGGACAAAAGTAGGAACTTGAGTTTGTTCAGTGATGACCTTTCAGGACTTTCACAGGGAACAACCACCCTTGGGGTGCCAGATCTTGCCACTGAAAACTCAAAAAAGAAGACATGTATGGATTCTTTCAAGTGAGTTTATAGATTTCTGCCCAACAGAAGATTTTCTTCTTTCTACATTACAGGTTCTGTAACTGCTGGAGATAGGGTGTATTTCATTTCAACATGAATGCCAATGGAATTAGTGCAAGTTTGTGATTTTCCAGCTTACCAGTTTGGGATCTGCTCCCAGCTGTGCCAAAATATTTTTCTATAGCTGCTCATGAGGTCCACAGATTATTTTCTGTCCAAATCAGCCCTGCCCTACTTTGTTCCATGGTTCTCTTGTCTCTTTGACCCCTGCAAGGCTTTCCCAAAATAATAGTATCATCTTTGAACTCCTAGTGGTTTGGTTCATTGCAAACTTTGCCTGTTCCTTGGCAGTGACAGTGGCTGGAGGCAGTCCAATGTAATTAGTAAGTATTTTGGAGACTTTGCTTTGGCAGCCCTGTTAAATATGTGCAGTGAAAGCAGGATTAGTATGGGGCCTCATCTTTTTTTTTTTTTTTTTTTTTTTTTTCTTTTTCTTTAGGCCTTTTTTTAATTTTTAATTT
>VYZS01078456.1:38778-49893 GCA_013400695.1 Neodrepanis coruscans | reverse complement strand
TGAAACACTGCTTGAGACTAGACAGATTTTTACATGTATTCAGATTTCACAAGATACAGTGTGGCTGTGAATTTGGAGCCTGGTTCATTGTATACTATCTAATACTTGCCTCATCTTTCTAGAGTGTTTGCCCTCTGGTGGAAGCTGTCTAGTAACTCTTCTGTTCAAAAAGATTTGCAAGTGCCTGTCATATATTAGTGGTGTATAAACTCAGCTGTTTGGGCATATTGGGGTTAGTCTCTGCACTGAACAGAGCACGAAATAAACAGAAGATGTTTAAACACAATTTATGGTGTCTCTTCAGTTTTGTCACCATAGTGACATCTCCAGTTTATCATGCTAATATCACCATCATGCTTGTTTATTTTTTGTGTTCTGTGCATGTGTTTGTTTAGCTGTTGAGAGGTCTTACAATAAGAGTTGCCATTTTCCCTTAATGAAATTGAGAACAAAGAGCCAACATGTTATCATATCTCTGCACTGGCAAAGTAATGCCACATCTGTTACCTGTAAAGAAATGCAGAGTTCAGTTCATAAAAGTAGTGCATGTGATTTCTATATTTAATTCTGTAGAGCTTATGGGGGTGAACATGTGTTTGCTGTGAAACACTGCGATATGCCCTTTCTCCTATACATACAATATGGGACCTTTGTTACATATGCTAAATACAAGCAGGGGAAAGGATTATTCTAGCCGAACTAAATGATGGGATCAGCCAAAAATGGAGAAAGATTTTGGCTTAAATGTGCATACTTAGTTTCTTCATTATAAAAGTATGTGTGTATGTACTTAGTGAAATAATTTCATTGTGCAAATTAAACCCACCTTGAGGCAGACTTCATTTATTTGCTGGCAAGTCACATGAATTTTTCACCTCTTTATTTACTGAACCATTCTTAAAACGCAGCTGATCTCATGAGAGACCCTACATTATTCTCCTTGCTGCCCTTTTACATAATATATATATTCAAAGCAACAATCCTTCCTGCAGTAATGTTAGCACAACACCTTCCATGTGTGTAAAATCTAGACACTGTACCTTAAAAGCATTTTTATCTGTGGTTCTTCTCATGGTTCTTGCAAATATTTTTACCCATGTTCTGGAAGAAGTATAAAATCAGCACTTGGGAAGTTGAGTAAACTTTGGCTCATGATAAAGACTTGGATGAAAAGAACTGAATAACTTAGCAAAACACACATTTTTTGATAACGTCTAATATATTCTGGTTTATAGGCTGTAGAAGAGGACTAAAGTACAAAACCCACAGAGACTGGACATTGAGAAGCTGTATGCTTGAAAGGGCTGTAGAGATGACTGCTATGTGATTCCTTTTCTAAAAAGAAAAGTGATACTAAGGGCCCACCTGGATCATTTTAAAGGACATTAAGATGTAACTTGATTCCCACATGTCTATAAAGAAAGAAAATATGTGATTTGGGTCTTTTTAAACTAATGGGGGTTTAAGAGTTACACGTACGTGGATAGGAAAACAAATTGAAAATAAGGTACGTGTAGTTTTGCAGCCAAGTTTTGCAGTAGTTTGGCTGCAGGTATGGTAGACTTATCAACAGCTAATTTTTTTAATCAAACTCAAATACCTCTTTAAAGAAAGTACTTTGATTAAGCTGTGAAAAACCTGAAGCTACTGCATGACGCAACAGCTGTGTGATCTAGTCTCTGATCTGTAGTTTATTCTCAACAATTGAGTATAGATCAGAGAAGATTTCATATGAAGTTTAGACAACATTGGGGAAAATGGAGNGTATCATTAAAATGAAAGAAGAGGAAGATTGCTTGAATTTAATTTTACACGAAGTATACTCATTACTTTTTTTAGAAAGGTAATACCTCTATTACACTTTTCATTATATAATAGTTCTCAGGGAAAAGTATTTTAACCATGGAACAGCCTCCAAAACAGGATCTTTCAAATTTAAAAATAAATACTCCATACTTTTCTGATTTCTTTCTGTTGTGATGAGAATTTGACATATACAACTAGCTATTCTAACACAGATAAATACAATCAAGAGAACAGGATGATACCAAAATTACATTCCTCATTTTCAAGAAGAGATGTGGGGTTTATGCATCATTACTTTAGACATTATTTCAGGCCTGAGTTCTTTTGCTCTTTCTCCAAATTAATTCATTGGGTAATATAGACCCAAAGGTGGGGACTGGAAGTCTACCCTTTATGTTTTGACAACCTGAGCTGATGACTTGATACACCTTCTATCAAAATTTGGAATACATATAATTAACTAAAATATATCAAATAATAAATGATTACTGAACAATTAATAATGTCCTGAGGGAAAAATGAGATCTAGAGCAAAACTACCTTGTTGAGTACCATATACATATTCCAAATAACTATATGCCTGAAGGCCTTGTTGTTTATTGTTTATATTGAGTTCAACCCATGGTGCAAATTTTTGCTAGACCTACAAGAGTTTGGAGTCCAATGAAAATGCAGTATAAAGATCTGATTGAAGAAAAAAGGCTTTCTCTGTTTCTAGTGAAATAACTATTGCACTGAAGATGCTTATTTGAAAAGCAGTGTCTTTCATACCTACTCACAACATCATGCTTAAAAATTGTGTATTTTTGTAAGACACAGCTCTGAAACTATATTTAAAATACTTAACTTCCAGGCAAATTGAAAGAGTGGTCCTTAGTACTATATGGAACATCCATCCAGCCTTACTCTCCAAGAAATGATTTTCTAAAAATGGAAAGAGCACGCTCTAGTCCAGTTGAAGACCCTACGGAAGACTATGCAACAGATGACTATTCAGGTGTGTATATTCATTGACTCTGATTGAGCATTTACGGAACACATACTAGGTTGAAAGATGACCTGAAAGTCTGCATATGTAAAATGTTCAGTGAATTGGATTCTTCACTGAAGATGTGAAATTTTCATAATTTAAAATTAGCTATTTTCATTTCATCCTTACGAATTTGTAAACATAGAGTATATAATTTTAAGCTAAAATTAATGTGAAGAATGCAGTATTTTGCGTATAAGTATATAAAGCAATACATACATACATACGTATGCATATATATACATACGCATATATATGAAGAACCTTATCTTCTACGTATGCATTGTTTCTCATCCCTATAGGAGTGTTTCAGCCTTTTCATTAGACTGTAATACAGTTAGATTTTTGGCACTGAGAAATGAACCAAGTTAGCCCTTTTCTACATGTAATCCACCATTAGCACCATTTAGATAGTTAGGGCTGATGAACTTGAAGTATATCTCCAGCCATCAAACAGGATGATACAGTTCAATTTAGAAGTTTCTGTTATTACATTCTCATTCCACAGCATGACAGTTCTACAGTATCTATTTTAGATGGATAACTGTGGAACTGCTTGTTTTGGTAGGTAATGGAACACTACTATCTCTACTGTAAAGATAACTAACTTCTTTAGTTTTTATATAAAGCAAACTTACTTCAAGTTTATCTGATAGGAGAAACTTGAAGGTGGCTGACAAACTCAGCTCATTTCATTCAGGAGAAAGTGGTGATCATGAAAGTCATAACTTCACCAACAGTATTATTCATCTGCATAAAGGCAGGAGCTGAAGGTTCTCTCCTCATGAGAGAATAGGAGGGATCTATTTGAAAACTGTAAGCACAAAATCATAGAATATCTCAAATTGGAACAAATCCATAACGATCAAGTCCAGCATAAATATGGGTGAGATGAAAGACTTGTTAATCAGCTCGTACTAGATGAGGCTTTGACAGCATTTAACAAAGAGAGCATTGAGACCCTTGGTGTGTCTGGTCCACTGGGTCATGATGGTCACTTGGATCAACTGTTATGCAGTTGGTAACCAGAGTAGTCACTGATCATGATATTCATCATGTGTGTTGACCTGGTTTTTATACGTGATTTTGCTAATGATTCCTAATTATGAATTACAGAAGCCTTTCCACATTTCCAATTAAAATTGTTATCCCTTGGAAAATCATATATTTGTATCCAGAAAGTTTCCCTTTGGTAAATTCTGTAGAGGATGCCACACCTGCTAAAAATTATAAATCACTGTGAATAAATACTAAGACCAGCATTGCAAGATCTTCATGTACTAATTTTTTTTTAATATGTGTGTGGAACAAAATTACTATTTGGAATTCAAATTAAGCAGGTGTTTAGGAAACTTCTCTATCTGACTATCCAGGAGCCAACTGTCAATCACACTTACCAGCTTGAGCTAGGAGCAAGACCTCTTTGCAGTTAAACACCCTGTACTCGCAGTCAGACCAGGTTTCTTACTGGCTTGGCCTTAGGTTTCCCATAGCAGAGTCTCAGACTTCCCGATCCTTAAATTGATTTAATCATGGTGCAATAACTAAGTAATAAAATAACAGCTCAAATTGGGTGCCTGTGAGGAGGAAGGCCCCGAACAAAGGAAGTTGGGGTTATATATCCCTTACAGTTTAAGGTCACAAGGAAGTCTAGAGGTTTCAAGTCCTCAGCCCTTGCTGAGTCCAAGTGTTTGGTGACCTGACTGACACAAATCCCCGTGCCCTTTGTTATTCAAAGGGTCTGCAGTTTGTGGCTCTTGCCTAGGGCTCAGTCTGCACAGTCTGCAGCCCGAACTGCAGTTTGCAAACAGAGCTACCTGTACTAGATGTATTCCTCGACAGAGGGAAACAGAGTCATTTCATTCTGCAATAAAATACCATGTTTTAAAGTTTGCAAAGTAGTAAATGAAAAGTTTTAATCCCTTCATCCCTCTGTAATCCGGTTTTCTTACAGGTCCCTGTAATGAAGAATGTAGTAAGGTAGGGTGCGATGGGCCAGGACCAGATCATTGTACTGACTGTCTGCACTATTACTACAAATCTAAGAACAACACAAGGTAAAACAAAGCAGGAAAAAACTCTACTACATTGATTCCTTAATGTAGATCCTAACTTTCTTTCCTCCTCTCTGCTGCAGTCATGGATAATTCATTTTCCACTGAATTCAAAAAATTTTCTTAGCTAAAGGAACCTTAGCTAATCAAAATTTCAAGTATAGCATTCAAACACCTTTCTCTGATTATTTCCCCAACTCTTTCTTTTTGTAAGAGGCTGTCTCTCTCTCTCTGTCTTCATGTAACTCTCATAGCTACTGCATCTTCTGTGATGAACAAGACAAGAAGACATGTAGATGGTCAAAAATGATACTATATGACTGTTTGACAAGGCATTTTCTAGTGAGATAGCCTATGCTATAGGGAAATAAATGCAAGATGAGAGGCAGCTTGACAATGCTTTCAAGGGGTTGCATCCTAGTAAACATGTGATCATTAGAAATGCAACAACACTGAGAAATACTTCTGCTTTGCAGTTATGGTCCAGGAATGTGGTGGCAGGTTATTTCATTAACGACTCTGCCTTCTTTTCCCTGCTGTCTGCAGGATCTGTGTTTCGACCTGCCCACCTGGCCACTACAATGCAGACAAGAAACGATGTAAAAAATGCTCACCCAATTGTGAAACCTGTGTTGGAGGCCATAATGACCAGTGCATGACCTGTAAATCTGGCTACTACCTGAATGAAGTAACCAATAGCTGTATTACCAACTGCCCTGATGGGTTTTACCTGGATAAGAGTTAGTATTTCTTGGTTTTGTGTTGTGGCTTACAGAATTTGAGGAGGGAGGTTGGTGGGGAGGTTGCTGAAATACTTTTGAGCAGGAAAAATGCATGTTGATGCATCTATGTCTTACCATGTTTGTCTTACTAAATTGTTATCAAATGTGATGAAAGACCTCCTGAAAAATCTTCCTCTGATTTTAAAAACCATGCTTAGTGGTAGGATGTCTTTTCAGCTGGGAATGGCTGGGAGTAACTAGCAAAACTGTGTCAGTTCAAGACGAAGTGATCTAGAGGACAGAACACATTATCACTGCTCTGGAAATGGACAGACAGCAGCCACATTCTGACCATGAGGCATTCCCCATTCACCCAAATTCAAATGATATAGCATCAAAAGTGAGAGCTGAGGAGTCAACCATGGCTACTGAACTGGAACTCTAAGAAAAATAGACTCTTCAGATGTAAAACATATTTCTGAAAGACATAGGCACTGGCAGTTGTGTGATGGCCCAAGAGCAGTAATCCTCTGCCATGATAGATACCTGCCTTCAGCTACTTTCTGTGGTTGCTAAGTAAACTGACACTCTTTAATTTCCAACTTTGGCTAGCAAAAATACTTAGACATATATTCAAATATATTTAAAACTGCAGTGACTTTGGTTATGTCTAGACATGCTTAAAAGATAAATACATTCTCAAGAGCTTTGTTCATCTAGGTACCTACCCTTTTGCTTTCTCTATTGTGAAGCTGGGGTTTTTTTGAGAAACAGTAGAAACAGGTCCTACCTTAATTCTTCCATTTTCACTGTGTAAGAACTACAGTAAAGGCAATTCCTTTCCACACATTTAAGATTGATGGATGAAAATTTAGGATTAAATGGGAAAATCAGGTTTTTCGTCTCAGAAGGCTCTATGTCACTGCATCTCAAAAGACAGCAGAGCTGAACAGAGAGAGACATTTCTTAAAGAAGAGAGGTCTTGAGATGAAAAGCCATGGGTTAAGTACTTTATCTACTTACTTTGTTAAAATAAGATTTGTTTATGCAGGTGTTTCTTTTAGCACAAGCTGAGGAAGACAGGACAATCTCTGGAACACATAGCATATCATTAGTGCATATCACTGCTATGTGAGAAGATGATTTAAGTCCATATTATAAATTGTGAATGTAAATTTAAAATGTTTAGGAAAATTTTTAATGGCCTCAAAATATATTTTTCTCAGTGTGCAACTATAACTTCCAATGTATAGAAATATAGTAAACATTCAATGTTTGATGGAAAAAGCTAATGATAGGCATTTACCTATTTTAGTCTCGGTTGATGTCGATGTCAAACTAGAAAGCAGTAAGTCATGCAATAATGTATTCAGGCAGTTTTATCAAACAAAACTGACCAAGGTTTTTTGGGCTATTTTCTTTTTTTCTTCTGTAGATAAGATTATTTGTCGAAAGTGTAGTGAAAACTGTCAGACCTGTGTGGAATTCCAAATCTGCACAGAATGCAGACATGGCCTAAGGTAAGAAAATTATGGATGTCACTAAACATAATACCTGAAGAGGTATACAAGGCTGTGGATATACAATGAAGATCATCTGATAGCTATTTAACCTTGAGCGGCCTTTATTTTAACTGTTCCAATGTTGTTTAATCTGTAATACATTTTTTGTGTTCCTACGTTCCTACGTTCAGTTTGGCTGAACAACGGATTTTCAGAAGGCCTTACATTTGAGGTAACACAGTCATGTGGAAAGCTGTCTTCTCTTTTTTGACTTATATTATGGCAGTCAAGGATTATTTTAGATGTAGAACTGATGAATCATACTGAACTTTCTGATTCATTCATGTGATAGTTAGAAACTATTTTCTTATCTTTACTGTATTTATTGATATATCCAATCGTTCACTTATCTCGAATACCTCAGACTCAATTCTATTAAAATATAGTGTTCACGAAGTTTAAACAGCAGAGGAGATTTTTTTTGATTCATAGGGGAACTTAATCATTCTTGAAAATGGTGGTAAAACCTATAAAATGGCAGTACATATTGCAAGCTGCTTTATGATCCTTTTCATCCAAGCAGCAAAAGTCTTGTAGCATCTGTGACGAAATGTATGCTGGCCTAGTGCCACAAAAGAATACGAAGTCAGTATTTAATATTTGTAGGGATTCTTCTTTCAGAATACAATCCTTGTGTTAATGTTTTAAAACTGAGGTATTAGTTTCCATTAAAGTGGATTTTCATGTCTTAGTAAAAGCTGAATGTTTGCTTCTGGAGTGTCAATAGCTGGATTCCTTTATTGAAATTGAAATATAAAAAAAATCAAAAGAATGCGACCTTCATGTTTTCTTGGGCAATATTAGCAAACTGAGAGTAATTCTTGGTAACATTTTTAAAAAACACTGTCTGGGTGGAATACCAGTGTCGTGGTTTTACCACTAGGAGGCGTGCTACTATCAAGAGAGACCCAACAGAAGCAATACACACCAAAAAAAACAAACAAATAACAAGGTTTATTTTACACACACAGAAAACTGACAATAAAACGCAAAAATAGATAAATTAAGTTCTTCCAGGGCCAGCAGCTGATGCAGGAAAGCGTTAGGGTAGCACTGGGTCTTTACCACAGCCTCCTGAAAGACACCGTAAAAATTAAAAGATCTCTGCCCCTACCCTCCCCTTCCCAGATAAGGAAACACCACTGCTGATGGAAAGATGTGGTCCTCAGTCCGTGCCGCTGTTGCTGGAGTCACCGATCTACTCGCTGAGGCGAGTAGAGATGTTCTCCCGACCAGCTCCAGCAAGAAAAGAGGAAGATGGCTGCCGCTCTTGCCCTTTTATAGGGGACCAATTTTGCACAGGCACAGGCATCTCTGGGGTGACTGTTGCCCCCTCGGATTGGACGGTCAGCGCCCGGGAACCGCCCCTAGTGAGAGACTCCGCGCATATGCACGGAGCACCGAGCCTGGACTGGGGGGTGCGGGTCCCCTGTGGCCCCACCCAGCGTCCCAGGGGGTCCCGGCACTGCCACCGGGCCACCCCGACCCATGCCACCCCTGGCCGCACGCCACAGTGGCTCCCCCGTCGCGGGAGAGCTACCACCAGCTCCACTCTATTCCATGCACACGGGAGATCACCACGCATGCACAGAGTGCCGAGCCGGGCCTGGGCCGGGGGCTGGCGGCGCCCGGCAGCATCAGCAGCCCCCAGCACCTGTGGCCACAGAGCTGTGCCTACAAAAATGGCAGGGGGAGGCACCGCGCCCACAGGCAACGGGTGTGGGGGCTGCAGCGGCCACCCCCGCAGGCCCAAAAGGGGCCACACCCGCACCAGCTGCAGGCATCCCTGCACTGCCATGGGTGGGGGCAGGGAACACAGCTGTGCCGGGGACTGGCCCCGTCCCCGCCCCTCCCCGCTGCCATTGCCATGGCAACCCACTTCAAACACACAGGAAAAACAGTTTAACACAGCCCTGATCCCTCCCACCTCCCAAAAACCTTCAAAAAAACTCCAAAAAGTCCTAAAAAGAACCCTTTCCCTGTCCCTAAAAACGGAGGGGAAAGACAATAGGGGGGAAAGGAAAAAAAAACAGTTTTAGCTCCCAGGACCTTTGTGTTTTCAACCCACAACAACCAGATAAATGGAGCCTTGCAAGGACATGCATTTTATATTGCATAGATTTTCAAACCTTTCTGCATTTTCTTGGCAGAGTTATCAGTTAGGCAGGGTCTTTCTTGAGTGGGTCTTGAGAGACCCAGATTCCAGTTCTGCTCCATTACTAGCCCACCAAATAAACTTGGTCAAATTAGTAGTTTTCCCATCTATAAAAACATGGTAATCGTAGGTGCCTTGTAAAGTTCTTTGAAGTGTGTGACTGAAGAAAAATTATAGGAAATCAAGACTTGTTACTTTTATTAAATTGATAGTTTATTTTCTATACTAGGACTGTGTACACTCTTGAAAATTTCTGATGGTGCTGAGCATACCCAGCTTTTGCTGGATGCCGTCTGTAAAACACGGTTAGCACTGAGGGTGATAAGCTCTAGAGCTGAAGAGCATTTTTAGAGAAAGTGTTATATTGGATGAATTATGAGGTTCCACAGAAGATGGTTAACATGGCAGAGAAGTCCGAGTTTAAAAAACAAATTTAAAAAAGCTCCCAAAGGAATGCATGAAAATGTGACTCTGTACTTTTGGCTCTCTCAAAAATCCCAGGAGGCAGAATACCTCTGACTATAACCTTTACAAATTTCACAAGACACACAGAAATGGCATTCAGTTAGGAAATTTCAAAAGAAAACGCTGTTGCAGAAAGAGGTGGTGATTTCTTATGCTTTGTATTTGTTCTTAATCTATGCTGTAGCATAGTATGACAGTTGCTGGTCTTTCAAGGGAAGCATGAGATGTAATTAACAAGTCCTTTAGCAATTTTTTAGTACAGTGGTGCTGACCTTTTGCCAAATTCCTTGTGGATAATTGCATTTTACATACCTGAACTTTTAGCCCTCTTTGTCATTGTTCATTTTTTGTCTGTCCCCTATTACATGATACAAGGAGTTTGTAAACAGCTTCTATATTTAACCATGGACAAAATTGCTTTTTGTTCCCCCTTCAAGATATTGGTATCTTAAAATCTATAAAATATGGCAAATGAAGGAAGCTGATTGCAATATATGGGTTGTTCTTCGATTAAAGGAGAACTGCTGAATTGTGCATGATATTCTTGACCTCTGTTGCTGTTATTTGCCCAAATAGTGTGCTTTTTTTCTTTTTATTGTAGCTTGCATGGTACTAAATGTGCTATCCGCTGTGAAGAAGGAAAGTACCATAATGGCAAGGAATGTGAAACATGCCACCGTTCCTGTGCCACATGTGCAGGTACTGCATAATCTGAAGTATGATTTTACTGTATGATTTTATACTTTCCTGTATGATTTTGCCTCTGACTTCACTGCACTATATCACAGTTGCAGTACAACATAATTGTTTACATGTGAAAACTTTATTCTAGTGGTAGCTTTTTAGTGTATTTTAAATTCAGCAAACTTGTTTCAGCTAGCATGGAAATCAAAGTTTTTAATTTAAAGAGTTGTCATGGTTTTACCACAAATTTAGCGATTTTTGACAAGAGATGTCCGAGAGAAGCCACAGACACACCCCAAAATGAAGAAAACACACAAATATCACAGTTTATTTCGCACACACAGGAAACCCGACAAATAAAGTGCAACTAAACAGACAAATTAAGCTTCCCAGGGCCCG
This sequence comes from Neodrepanis coruscans, assembly GCA_013400695.1. Lineage (NCBI taxonomy): Eukaryota > Metazoa > Chordata > Aves > Passeriformes > Philepittidae > Neodrepanis > Neodrepanis coruscans. The sequence goes on along the minus strand of VYZS01078456.1, from coordinate 39,016 downwards.
TGTTGGGATGAGGACGCTCTGGAAATAGTGCTGGTCTCTCTCTCTGGGGCTCCTGAAGAGACGCTGGGATAATTAGAGAAGGCCTGCCGCCGATCTGAGGACCTCCCGCAGCGCGAGCTTCTGCTCGGCTTTTTCTGAAGAAAAACACTCAAGACAGTTAGAAACCGTGAGCCCCCTCCCCCCTCGCTCTAGGCCCCCGGGAAGGGATTTCAGTGCTGATGGAAGAGATGTGGTCTTT